>JAOBAS010000072.1:4995664-5006064 GCA_025311575.1 Elanoides forficatus
GGGGGAAGAAGTAGTGCACATATGCACTAATTTTTTTGCAAGATAGTGGCCATAATGTGAAACTATTTAATACTATAAATGTGGCTTAAACTTCAAAATTCTCCTTCTAATTTATCTGACCACTTTTTGTAACTAACTGTAATTTATTTACCATGTATAGACAGTTTGGGTTTTTTAAGGACCACTATACAAATATTTCAGAGGAAATGAAATTTTTTTAAACCTCATTTCTATATAAATAAGCATATATAGATACTAACTACATAAAAACATACAACTGAAATAGTTGCTGTGCTAGAAAAAATAGTCTTAATACCTTTCTCTTACACTTCTTCTATATTCTTTTTGAGTTTGCACTGTTTCTGGGGCAACATTCAGGCTAACCGTACAACTAAAGACATAAAGTCTCTAATAAATTGAAAACTCACGTGTTAGATATCAATGTATAACCTTACAATAAGCTGATTGTTTTCAGTGGTGTACCAAAGAATGTAATAAGGCTATTTGGTTAACCAAAAAAGTATAAATTAAATCCTAAACTAACTACATGCCTTTTCAGATATGTCACACATGGTCATCTGTTTCTAATTCATATCACAGAATGTCGAAGTGTAATGGCTGTGGCTGGTGGAATACAAACTGAGCTGCTACTTTTATTATTATTCTTTCAGTGATTTTTAAATTAATCAGCTATGAAAGCTGCTTCACTGACAGTTCTGGAGAAATCTTCTATCTCTGCAGACAATCATAAGCATTTCTTTATTTTATTTTAGTCACCAAGTTCTACATGCAAAAGCACCTGTGCTAACTTTTGGATTATCTGAAAAACTTGAAATTATACAGAACATATTCAGTCCATGTCAACCTGAGCTAGAATCTGAAGGAAGATTAAAACAATCACACAAAATTATAGCCATCCCCAGGTATCTGAGAAAATGCATCTAGAAAGGGTTTGACAACCCAAATGCCTGTGCTGAGTGAGGTCATATACTGGAAAGATTTGGCAACTGAGAGATGTTTGATGGTGACAGGAGGCCGTAAAGACCTGTGAGAAAGCAGAGTTACTGGAAGAGACATCCTAGTTCTCCAGCAGGTTTTGTTTTTCACCAAAGCTTAAAGGGGAAAACCAGCCCTGCTTCATCAATACATGGTAGAAGAATATGGTTAGTAATAGAATAGGGTATGGTTAGACATATTAGCCTGCTCCAGATAAGTCCTCAACAATTTCAGCACCACTGTCAGAACCGTCTCTAAGATAATTGGAGAAGACCTCTACAGCCTAACTCTTAACTTTTCATCTTGACTATGCAATTAGCAACCTTACTAGTGCCAGTGGGCTTGAGGGCAAATACGAGAGGACATGGGAGCAGTTCGCTTTCCCTGTCTGCGCAGCTTTTGGCCTTTTGCTGAGCCTGGTTAATAGGATAATGATGTAAAATCTGTTTTGATATGATTGAGACATTAAAACAAGCCAGACTTTTCAACTTTTTAGGTTAAAAAACAAAATAGTACTTTCATGGTCTTTTAATTAGGTCTACATCTGGAAAAAAATACACACAAATTCTACTGAAAATCAATCCCTCCCAAAAGTCTGGGATTTTGTCTAAACATTCCTGCAATGTCTCTTACAAAGAGGGTTACTGCTTATTTAGCATGGACCAAAGAGTCTACCGGAAGTTAATTGCTGCCAACCAGAAGGGAAGTCCATTCCAAACTTCAAAATAAATTATCTGTATTTTTTAAGCACAAGTCCGTTATATGGAAAATGTTTCTTTCATCCATATTTCCCAGTGTAAGAGAGAATCTTTTTTTCCTTGCGTATCATCCACAGGTGAAATTTTGGCTTTCAGAAAATATAAATGCAAACATAGAAACAATATTTCATCTGAAGAATCTTCAGTATAGATAATTGTTAATGTAAAAGAAGCTTCTCCAAACTTCTACCCACCTGAACAGAAAATTGTCCAAATTTGTGCATACTGTTGACTTGTTCTGTGATTCTTACATAGCAAGCTTATTACTTAGCAATGATTAATTTTGATTAGGTAATAGCGATAGCTAGATATGGGCAAATATTCTCCATTGAACCATTTTTACTGAAAAATTTAGATGAAGTGACATCATGTATTGTGAATTTGTATCAGTTCTGCCAACTTCCTAGTTTTGAACAAAAGCCTTGTATATTTAGATTGAGCCTTTTTTTCTTACACCACCATTGTAAATAAGATGTTCCAGTGATTCAGTTTCATATTATTCTTCATTTAGAAATTTCTTTTTAAAGTATAGACCTTAACGTGTGAGAGCTAATCAAAATATATTGACACAGAAATTCTTATTCTGCTTTTACATTGATCAAAACCCATGAAAAATCAACTTTGCTTTTAACTAAAAGAAAAACAGAGGGAAGGGAGGAAGGTTGCATTGCTAGCAAGTCATAAATATCCTCTATTCTCCTAGTTACAGACTAGCACATAACTAAAGTTACCTAACTAAATTTTGCAGTGAATTTTCAATGGTTCCTTATATATATTTATGGGGAAAAAATATATGAAGTGAGGAAGTAAACTAATTTAGAGAAGCAAGTGTGGGCATAAAAGAAAAGGTATGTGAGGCTCTTTCTTCCTTCAATAGACCACTTTCTTCCTCTGTAAAAACCTGTCTGGTGCATGTTCATGTCCTCACTCATCACCTACTCAGACCTGCACTTCTATCTGTGCATCCTGAGCTTCCATAGCAGCTGGATATTTGAATAGATGGAGACACACACAGAACTGATCTCACTGGCATCAGCAAGGACTAAACCCACTTGTGAGCTCATTGCACCCTGACTTGCTTCCCACCTCTTACACAGCAGAGCTGTGTAGTTGTTCAGTGTTGAACCCAGATAGGAACCAGCATTTCTCCCGTGTGGCTGTTGTATTCTAAATAAACATCACATTTTCACTATATTGCTCTCAATAGGAACTGCTGTGTAAAATTAGAACATTAATTTTCTTCATTGTCCCCATACAATGAAATGTTTTCATACAATATATGGAAAAAGGTGATTGCATCAACATGAGTGGACTGCATGGCACTTATTAAGTGCTTATAATTATACACAATCTTTTGAAGTAATGTGCTTTATATTCTCTGTGGATTTTCCATATTCAAACCCTGTTTGTTTTCCAGTGAACTTAGTGTAGATTTCAAATTATGAGAATTGGGCATGCCTGGACCAAAATCACATAATTATATGAAGCAACAGTGTAAACTGTACATTGATAGATATTGATACAAACAGCTGTTTCTACCCTCACACACATCCATATACAAAAAAGAAACCATTTTGCAGCAGACAGAATTCTCATTTCTTATAATACAGCTTCTATTCTAAATAGAGGTCAGTCCTCTGTTTAGAATACGGGTCTAAAGACTGCACCTAAATATGTACTATTTCACCATTCACATCTGTGTGTAACAGTAGGTTTCCATTGTAATTGACCATTTTAGGTTACATAAGATTCTTGTAAAAATGTTTCAGAAAATTTTAATGAAATAATGTAAATTATAGTCGCCAAAAACAGATATTAAAATTCAGGAACAGTTTTAGCAAGAAAAGACTATATTTTAAAAGTTAAAAAAATTGAATGATTACTCAAAAAAATTGCTTTAATTTATTTATATTGTTTTAAACCTCAAAAATTAAGTCCTGGCCTGCCAAAATTACTTCTTAACATTTTTCTCTTTACAAAAAAGTGTTCAAAATGCAGATCAACCTGTAGCATATTTGAAACTGCCACAAATTTGTATGCCAGGTATTTACATAACCCTGCTGATGAATCACAAGGAATCTAAAGAAAAGTCTATAGACATGTATTCTCATACTCACTTCTGAAACACTATTAAAAAAAGCAACATTGCATTTAGCAATACTAGCTCTATTACATTGAAAATGCAGCTTATCCCTCTAGATTTGTTCCTTTTGGGGCTGTCACACAACAGAATGCAAGTATATCCCATGTGAACAAGTTTGACTGAATATGGTTGTTTTTAACTAGCACAGGTTTTTTAGCTGTCCCTCACTTTGCAAAGAGACATGTCATCTGCTCATAGCAAACACTTCTAAATCAAATCCCCAGGCTCCACCATCCTTTTTTATGGGACTTTCAGTTTGAGCTATAAGCTTGGCATCTAAAATCGTATGTAATCTTATCATACACACTGAACTGGCAGCCTGTTTTCCCAGGTGAAGTCCTAGCATCTCCTAAGCAACTGAAAAATAAAGTCACTGGAAATGAAAAGCAAAAAAAAAAAAAAAACCAAACCAAAACACCAAACCCAAAACCCAGGAATGTATTTTTGATTCTTGTTGGATTCTTTTCAACAAGTTTTCAGGAAAAGAGCGGAATATTTCACTACATTGGAATGATGAAGTCTGGTATTTACAGTTTCTTATATGTGTTAATGTAATAGATACAAAAGCAAAGAAAACATCCTCTTTGCCAAAAAAAAAAAAATGCCTAGACTTGCTGCTGCAAGGGCTATTACTCACAAACTCTGTGACTTATGACAGGGATCACTGCAAATTTGGCACATTCGTCTCTATAGGAATGAAGGGTAGATAAAAGCAATTGGAGGTAGAACATCCTGTTTTCTCTGTTTTCTAACAAGATCTATCCACTATTAAAGCCTGCAATAATTTCTGATAAAAACATCTGATATCATTCAATATTGAAGCCATATAGTCAGTCCCATTTTAAATCTGTCAGAAAAAAAGAGAACATTTTGTCTTTCGTCAAAGTTGTAGTAAATGTTGCTTAAGTAAAGGTCAACTCCCAGTTGATAAGATATCAGGAAAAGTGGAATATTTCAATAAGTGAAAAGACCACATCTAAACTTAATTGTTTCTTCTACATGCTTAAAAATTACATCCAAATGTCAACATTTCTTCTGCTTGCAGTAAAAATGCCAGCACATCCCTTTGGGTTTAAAACTTTAAGAGGCCAAGCAGTCTGTTGCCCCTACTGCCTTCAGTGTCTCCCTGTAAAAATAAATACTCATGAGTCAAAACATTGAAACGGTCTCTGGGGTTAGACACTAACTTCAGCCTAGCCAATGGTCCCTGAAGTGGAACGTAATGGGAACTGCATGTTGAGAACTCTATTTTCGTAACGAAGAGAAAAGTCAGGTTTTACCAGGAGGTGGTGCTTTTGTACAAAACATCCTGCAGATGCAAGTGATCTCATTTCTCCCATAAAGCGCATTCTCAGTATTCACTCTCCTCCCTGCCTGTTTCAGCTTTCCGCTGCCACTACCCACCCACAAAAATGCACAGAAATAAAATGAATTTAGAATAGTTATATAGCTTGCTTTTGAAAAAAATTTAGCATAGCAGTTTCTCGTGATGCTAGGAGCCTCCTGTGAGCTGGGTTCTCCTACAGGCAAACAGTACAGTCCTCTCACATCTTCCACTATTCTTCAGCTTCTCTTTGGTAGTTTATTCAAAAGCATTCTGGATTGAGTAATAAATTCATAGATTTAAATCAGAAAATCATACCTAAATCCTTGCCTGCCTGTGGTATTTTATTAACGTCAATCCTAGAACCCATAATTTCAGCTCTATTCTGAAAGGTATAAAATGTAGCTGGCTCAAATTTTTGCTTCTGTTTTGCATCTGAGTCGCATGTCAAAATGAACAGCCATAAAAATAGTTGGGTGCATTCAAACTAATTGGATTAATCCCAGCAGAGAGTCCATGCCTCCCCTGTCTCAGCCAGTGCATACACACACACAAGCATTAGTTATAAAGAAACCTGCAGGTGGTTCCAACAGTGCAAAGGCTCGCCTTCCAAAATTTGTAGTGACACTTGAGTCAAAAGAAGGAGCGAGAGAGAGAGATTGAAAGCGAGACCTCCTTTCAAACCGAGGGCACGTCCCGCTCAAGCAGGCCACGTTTGTTGTGATGCTTTCATCTCTTTGAATTCGAGAATTCTCCCTGGAAAACAGTCCTCGTGCTCTCTGCATGCGCTGGTCCTGCGCGAGCCTTTACACTGGTGTTTCGTGTGAGTGTTTGTGCATATCTGGGGGCTCCATGCCTCCCCCGTCGGTAACTGGGTTTCCTTTCCTCCTACAGAGCTTGCACTAGCACTCATTTATCTCAGAGTACAAATCTCTCCCTGCCTTCTACTCAAAGCCTCAACATCAAGTCAGAACCTGTTTCTCCTCCTAGAGACCGTACCACCACACCCTCGAGATACCCACAGCACACGCGCCATGAGGCGGGGAGATCTCCTGTTGACAGTTTGAGCAGCTGTAGCAGTTCCTACGATGGAAGTGACCGAGAAGATCACCGGAACGAATTCCACTCCCCCATTGGACTCACCAGACCTTCGCCGGACGAAAGGGAAAGCCCCTCTGTCAAGCGCATGCGGCTCTCTGAAGGATGGGCGACATGATAACATTATTACCTATTAGTTTTTTTTCTTGCAGTGTGTGTGTGCTATACCTTAATGGGGGAGGGGGGGTCGATATGCATTATATGTGCCGTGTGTGGAAAAAAAAAAAAAAAGTCAGGTACTCTGTTTTGTAAAAGTACTTTTAAATTGCCTCAGTGATACAGTATAAGGATAAACAGAAATGCTGAGATAAGCTTAGCACTTGAGTTGTACAACAGAACACGTGTACAAAATAGATTTTAAGGCTAACTTCTTTTCACTGTTGTGCTCCCTTGCAAAATGTATGTTACAATAGATAGTGTCATGTTGCAGGTTCAACGTTATTTACGTGTAAATAGACAAAAGGAAAACATTTGCCAGAAATGGCAGATCTTTACTGAGAGAGAAAGCAGCTGTTATGCAACATATAGAAAATGTACAGATGTTTTGACAGACCCAGCGGTTGGGTGGCCATAAATTGATGCTGGAAAGAGACTGGGTCACCTAACATACTGAAAATGCTCACAAACATGCAGGCATATCTTTAGAGTATGGCACTCAGTTAAAAAGGATCAAAACATTTGAAGAGGACCATACTTGTAAAAATGTTGAGTTCGAGGGCTAACATATTTAATTTAAAAATTCTGGGTCTGCATCACTTATTAAATGAAAAAAAAATATAAAAATATGTACATTACATTTTGCTTATTTTCATATTAAAAAGTAAGACAGAGTTTGCAAAGCATTTGTGGCTTTTGTAGTTTCCTTAAGCCAAAATGTGTTCTTTTTTCCTTGATAGCTTCGCTAATCTTTTAAACAGTCCTGAAGAAACAAACAGAAAGGACTTTTTGTATAGAAAGCACTACCCTAAGCCATGAAGAACTCCATGCTTTGCTAACCAAGATAACTGTTTTCTCTTTGCAGAAGTTTTGTTTTTGAAATGTGTATTTCTAATTATATAAAATATTAAGAATCTTTTAAAAAAATCTGTGAAATTAACATGCTTGTGTATAGCTTTCTAATATATATAATAATTATGGTAATAGCAAAAGTTTTTGTTATCTTAATAGTGGGGAATTATATTTGTGCAGTTGCACATTTAACTATTTTGTTTTGGTTTTCTTTTACTGGGTATACGTTTTACAGATCAAAGTCAGCTGTTGAAAGACTGATCTGTAAAAAGTTAGAATTTACCCATGGTGTAACAACTTAATCATTTTAATACAGCATTTTACAATCAGTTGGGTGAACTGCGATCCATTGTATATACTGATTAGTTCTTTCATGCTGTTTTGTGCATTGTAACAAGTTAAGGGCCCTTCTATTACTCAACGTCCTGCGTATCTTGTAGTTTTCCATGGGTTAAATGACAAAGTGGCGTAACTTGGCCCTTTCTCATTACTGAAGCTGGTATTCTGCCTGTCAGAATTGGATGTACAGCTCTAACGGCTGTCAGTTACGTGAGTGCAGGTGAATATTTGCAGAAGCAGTAGGGAGAGTTAAAGGGAGGGATCGGCACAAACATGCCTGTTACAAAGATTACTCCCCTCTCACAGATTTAAAACTCTTAGCGAGATCATCGATTGAAGAGCCATTCAAAGTTGGTTGATCTTACACGGCCAACATTGGCCATCAGGTCCCTGGTTCTCATGGACCTCTGCGGTCACGTCATCTCACAGTGGGCAAGTTGTTGAACAACGCTCCCTGTGTATTTGCACCCAAGCGAGATTTGCTTCAGCACATGGCATCCACATTTTCTCCTGCCTCATATTGTTTCTTTGACTAAAATAGCTTGACCAGAGGGAATGTATCATTTCTGTAAGTCCCTCTTGTTTATTAGAAGAAAATGGTGTATTCAAATGTTTCAGTTTAATCTTTCTGTTGGAGGGAAAAAGTGTTTAAGCAAAATGTTAGTGCCATAGTAAAACTGTAATATTTCTCCTTTTTCCAAGAGTCCTTCCAACTCTCACTGACATATATTGACACTATGATGAAGGATATAGTTGTGACAGCTAAATATCAATACAGAATATTTTGTTAAGGGAAATCCACACTCTGTTTCCCACCTATACATGCAGTTGCTGTGCACTGCTCAATGATGAAGTGTACCTCTCTGTAGTAGAGAATGAAGAACAGACTACAGTGTGCATTAAGACATACGCTTTTCACTTATCATGACTTTATAGAAGCCTGCCTTACAGGCACTCTCAGCTGTGCAGGGGCTAGTGCATAATCTGGAAACTCTTTAAGCAGAATACTGTGCTACTAATGCATCCATCTTATCTTGTGTAGCAATCTGCAGGGTAAAGAAAAAGATACGCATGTTTAAAAAGAAAAAAAAAAATTAAAAAAAAAACACAAAAAAACCACAAAAAAAACAAAAACAAAAACAAAAAAAAGGTAAAATGGGGCCCATAATTAATTTTAAAACACAAAAAAACTGTTTTTGAAACCACTTTCTTCACCTTCAGATGAACCTATACTCATATTCTCTTCTGAGAATTTTAAACTTTGGTGTGTCAAAAATATGCAAATATATCACAAATGTACCTTGTCATTTCAAGAAAAAATACAACTTTATCAGTATTGTAGTAGAAACTTGTCAGTGGGGAAGGGGATTTGGTCTATTGATATATGAAGAATAGCCATATTAATAGTTTACCTTGCGATTTGCCTCAGCAACGCATGAAAAAGGAAAGATATCGTATTTAACGAAGATGCAGTGTAATATATTACTGCAAGTAACTAAGCAGAAAGTAGCGTGAAAAGTATTGCCTGGGCAATTTATATTAACTCTGACAGTGATTTTTGTATAAACACAAGTAGAACAGAATCACGTGAAAATAAATGCCAGTCATCCCTCTTGTTCCTGCTGCAGAGGGCAACTAACTTATACTGGCAAAATTGTGGGGGATAATGCATATTTGCAAACTGATCTAATGATAAGAAGCACAACTTTGATTGTGAAGTCACTTTCTGTAAACTATAACTGTCTACCTTTCTTGTTCCTTTATCTGTACCTTACCATTTATTGTATTTGCAAAGCTAATTTGGGTTTATTGTGTGATTCCTTTGTATTTAAGGAGTTTGGGGCAGAGCCCTGAAAGAGTATTAACATTTACTTTACCTTAACCCATGCTATATAATGTTTTAGGCAACATTCTTAATTGTAAGTTCAAACACCTGAAGTGGCATTCTAGACATCTGCAAGTATTGTTATAGCTAAGCTAACCTCTATTAAAAGGTGTTGTCAGTTAGTGTTTAATTGCTGGTGACAATTATATGATATACCCTATCTGCACAACCTGTATATTGTATGCATTGAGCCATTCGCAGTAAAGCTTTTGTCATTTCAGTGTTTTTCAAAAGTTGTGTTTTATAACAAAATGGCTTATATTTTTCCCAGAAGAGGAATTTAGCAGTTTTTAATGAATAATATAAAAATATCTGTTGTCCTCAGATCTTTTTCAGGTAAAGCTAGCGTAAGAATAAAAGAACTCATAGACTGTTTTCAAGGATGTCAACCCTTTTGTATTGTATGTGTTATCCTATATATCCTCTTTTATCTATAGTCCTAACAGAGCTGTTTTGTTTTCCTTCTTCCTTCGCCTTGAAGGTAAATGCTTTGTAATTTTTTAAAAGCCACTTGAAACCTCAATAAAGGCTGTTGCCTAAACATGGCATACTTCATCTGTTCCTGTTTGTGCCATCTGCTGTGATGTCGTCAGTTATATGGCATTAATTTCCTGCCACTACAGGTCTCTTGAAGGACTGATGGAACATTGGTGTCTGTTAGAATGCTTCAGACTGTAGATGTAATAAAAGGCTTTTGTTAATATATTTTAACCAAAGATGTGGAGCAATCCAAGCTTTGAGCCACAGACCTTCTGCATCAAAAGTATCCGTTTGATTATTTTCATAATCAGGTGTTGCATTTCTACCTTCCCTTCTCATACCTCAGACTGATCCGTACCTCAGTTTGAT
>JAOBAS010000072.1:5006074-5016723 GCA_025311575.1 Elanoides forficatus
GTCAGTTAATTAAATCATTAAAAAAAAAAAAAAAAAAAAAAGCAGTACCAGAGTCTTTTGTGGAGTAACTAATATCAGACCTGGGTTACCGCAGGCATTACACTTGGATTGCTTCAGATGGTTTGTTGTATCCTTTTTTTCTTTTTTTCTTCTCTTTCATGGGGATTTGCTTCCATAAAACAATGGTGATAACAAAATAGCTTGTAAATGGGAGCATACAAGCATTTGCAACAAATATTAAAGTAGAGGCTCACAGCGGCATAAGCTGGACTTTGTCGCCACTAGATGACAAGATGTTATAACTAAGTTAAACCACATCTGTGTATCTCAAGGGACTTAATTCAGCTGTCTGTAGTGAACAAAAATGGGAAAATTTCAAAAGACTCTCCTGCTGGAAATAAGGTATAATTTGTATTTTGCAGACAAATCAGTAAAGTTACTGGCTTTCTTAGTGATACGGTGTCTGTGGTGCATTTTTTTATTAATTTAAATAATGTTCCATTTTCACTGTTTTGCACTGTAACACATGAAAGAATCAGCACTTTAAGAACCAGCCATTGCCTTGAGGTCCCTCTGCCTGTCACTTGTGCTTGCTTAGAAAGTTAAGCACCTTTTTTTATGGCACACTGAGCATCTCGGTGCCTCACAAAAGTTAATGCCCCACTCCACATCATCCTACCAAGTTAGAGAAACTCCATTAGTGCTCTGGAAGTTAGTGTCACTTTGAATGAGGCCATCTGAATCTGGCCCTGATGTCTGAGCTAGCAGAGGTGCTAGGTGAGATAATGCCTGGATTTTAGATACTCAGTCACTGACAGGGAATCCAGACTCCTGTATATACATGTCCTGTAAATTCTACCTGTGGGGAGAACCATGCAAAAACCCTACAAAAAAAGCATGTTCTCTGTCAAAATTGTATATCATTGGGTCTATGCTTTATATATATTCTCTAACATGATAACTTCATAGGGATTGCATCAGAACTAATCTATACCCTCTTGTGTACTTTTTGTTGTTGTTATTTAAATTTTTTCCCTGCTAATATCTGTGGTTTTGGAGTCTAAGAATACAAGGATCACTTTATTTCAAAGAGATGTTTTTTCATGCCAGAGGCAGACAAGCTATTAATAACTTAAGGTGCTTGGCGAATGTGGTAATTTCAAAAATAACATTACAAGGCCTAGTTTCTAAATATGTTTATGAAAGAAAACAGCTGTGCTGTTATTTACCTATTGCTTTTAATGACCTTTTTTTTTAAGAGGAGTGTTTCTAGTATTGCAGTGTTGGGCACAGCATAATAATTAGGTGCTAAAACTAAGATTAAATGTCATTGGTTTTACTAGACAACATTTTTCTCAAGTAAATCACTTTTGTCATCATTGGCAAAGATAAGCAAAATATTTCTGGAAATGCAGTCAAAGTGTAATACTCTCTGAAATCTTAGAACATTCATATCTGGGAGTCCTTGCTCCTTGTATCAGTCATCTGTGTGATTAATACTCATAATGCTGTGCCTGCACTGGAAAAGGAATTACTTAGCAAATAGAGTCTGTTATATACTCTGTGTTGTTATTTATTGCTCCAGAAAAATAACCATATGCATACTGAATATTTTGCTTTAGATTCTATGTACCATATTTTAAGCAATTTTAAAAATTGTGTGTTGCAGTAGAAATGGGGAGGTCACCAGGTCTTTAAATAAGGTTTGTCACTTTAGGCTCACATATGTCGTTCTGAAGAGCAATTGTAAAGTGAGTGGTCTGAGATAACTAAGCCCCATACCTTCTCCATCCAAGAGTGTTTGCTTTACCTCCAAAGTTTTTTCTTCTCTTCATTAGCAAAAATCAACATAGCATCTTTTTAGAACTAGAAAACTATGCTGAGACAGTTGCTGCATATGTCTCACAAAAGCGAGCACAGACTGTTGGTTCTGTTTACAACCTTGCTTGTTGTCATTGTCACCCATTCATACCTAACCCTTCCTCAAACTCAATGCCTACATTTCCACAGGTAAAATACTGGGGGTAGGAGGGTCCAAGGTGCAGCAAGGAGGAGTGATTTTAAAACAATCAGATCATTTAATCTATAAACAGCAAAAAGACACTGTTCATGCCTCTATTGACAAACACAGCCTATTCCTCATTAATTCCTCCGTGGAGATTTACCAATGCAGACCAATGCAGCAAGGCTTTACCTGCTCCGTGAATGTTCCCATCCAAACATATAAATGGAACTCCAGTCTTCTGAAGTCCATGATTTTGGGAAACTCAGACCACTCAGCCACAGCAAACTCAGGCTAAGTTTATTTTGTATTCAGGTACTACACTCAGCGCTTTACACTGAGTATTCAGAGCATCTGCAGTAGGTAAATCGTTATTGAATTGTCTCCAGTTCATGTAAACACATCCAAGATAACTTTAACTGCTGTCAGCAGGCATTATGGCTAACAGTACTATTTCTACTGATGAAGGTATTTCTTCCTCCTCTTCCAGCAGACTTTGAAGCATGCTTTGGTTCCATTCTGCGTCACCTTACTTGCTAGAGAGAGTTCACAGCCAACATGAGGATGCTTGTGTGAAAGATGAATTTCAAATGAGTACATTGCTTCTGAAAGCTGCAAAGTGTGCTGTTCTAATTGTCCTTTCTAACCTTTTCTGTCTTTGTGCTTCTGTCTGTGGTTCATTCATAGCCTGCCCAAAGTTTTCAGTTTCAAGTATTGTTTGTACTTGTCAGGACAATGATCCGTAAGTTGTTTTAGGCTACAAAACATATTTTCTCGTACTGTAGGGAGGTGGTTAATCACTGTTAGCTGTGAAGGTTTCACTTCTTTGGCTGAAGACAAGAAGTGATGTAATAGAACATTTCACTGTGTGGGAAAAACTTAAAGGTGATAAAATGTAAAAGCGGTATATTTGCATGATAAACATAACTGGTGTAAACCACAATTTTGTTTTGACAGTACATTACGTAGCTCATTATTTTCTGTATTTGGGAGAGTTGCTCAGGATAGGTTGCGCAATTTCACAGTGAAAACACAGCATCCTGTGACAAGTATGTACAAAACTGTGTTGTATCACCAAAACTCAAAAGGAGGACGCAAGGAAAAAGCATCTGGAATCTGACTACACAGAGCTGACAAGCCGAGCTACAGCACTCAGACCACCGAAATGGCCAGTAGAAATACAATTGGTTGCATTTACCAGGCTGCATTTTGAACCACTGAGAAAATCATCACAAAGGAAGGAATTTCATATAAATAAATAAAAAAAACCACCACGTAAATTTCTGTCTTTCTGTGCCTAAATATCTGAATATATGTCAAAAGAATGGTGCTTGGAGTGCAACCCTTTTGTTTCCCTCTGACACTTATTTACTGGGAAAAGCATCACTTTCTCTAATTATAATTGACTGTATTCCATACTGGTTAACTTGGAAAATCTGAAAAGAGGTTCCTGGCCTAAGTGTGTTGAGTTCATAATCAGCAGCCAAGGAAAAGTAGCCTGATTTACAGCAGTACGCTCAGGCTGTGGATACTGAACTTTCACTCAGCAAAATTTAAGACATAAACTTGGAGGAGATTGCACTGCAGCTGTTGCCTCACAGCAACACTCTACACCTTCAAAGATAAGCTTGTGAAAATATAATACATGTGGCACTTAGTCATCTGATGTAAATTTATCTCTCCTTGGCAGAGGCCCAAGTCACTTTTTTGCAACTTTTTACACTATGTTAGAATTTTTTCGGGAAGGAACCGAGAGCTAGAAAATATCATTATGACATTCTTTGCAGATGTGTTCTTACAGTGGGAAACCCTCATCTAATACACATTACTCCACCTCAGAAAGAATATAGAATAAGATGAGCAGGGGACAAATCTGATTGAAAGGAGAAATTACATAAAATACGAGTTTTCAACTTGGAAAATAAGTGAATGAGAGTATATCCTTATGTGAATTGTATGGAGACAGCAGATCTGCAGGAAACTACTACGTGCTCTCTCTCAAAGATAGTGGAAGCAAGGAATGCACAAAGAACCATCAGACAGCAGGTTCACAAGAACATATGATGACCACATTACATGTAACAAGTAGTGGGACTTGCAGCCATAAACCAGTGTGTAAGCCAAAAGCCTGGGAAAGTTCATAAAGGGTTAGGTTAGTTAACAGGACATAGCTCCATTTGTCCTGTTAAGTATGATGATACACTTACAGTTCCCACCTAGAATAAAGGAAGATTTCTCCATAGCTTATTTCTGAAAAATGAGAGGTATTCTAGGGGAGAATTCAGATAAGCCATTTTTATTTTTTATGTTCTTCCCCCTGAAAATCTGCTATAGACCACTGTCAGGGAGAAAATAATGAGATAAATGGAATTTTGATCTGATCCCATATGGCAGTTCTTGTGTCTGGATATCACATAATATAAGCATCCCTCTTTTCTCTCCAAACCCTTTTTTTTCAGACTATGTGTATTGATTTTACAGTGTTAGAAATTAATACAGTACAAATGAAGCAGTCAGCATACATAATAAGCCAAGAGCTAAAACTGTCAGGCTTTTCCATTTAGTATGGCTTTGCTTTTTCAATATCATGAGGCACACCCAGTTAACTTAAGTGTAAACACACACCTGTTTATTTATTCCACAACAGCCAGGAAAAATTAATAACTGCATGAATTACAGACACACAAGTACAGTTAAGAATGCGTGATTGATAGAATTAATATGCACATACAGGAATGAGACAATATCAGTGTGTAAGTATGGGGGTGGGAAATGAAAACAAGGAGGTGACACAAATATAGATCTGGGCCTGTAATTTCATGTACTTGCTGTTCAACCAAGCACCAGAACGTTGCTCAAAAGACAGATTTGAAGTTGTCTGCAAAGTGCCAGCCAAGGCATCAGGACTGCTCCCACCATGAAAAAAACTACTTGCATATGTAAATATGCCAGTATTAAGCATCAAACTTTAATTAATAAAACACATACACACACAGGATAAATAACAAAATCTTTGTTTGGAGTACCCAGCTACACAGGAAATTCCACAGAACAGAATTATCAGGAAATGTATTCCATGGGCTCATGTCAGGGCTTAAAACTGCTTTTGCAAGCAGCCCATCAGACAAGTGTGCAAATGGATATGCTGAATAAGCCATCCCTGTGCAGACTTTGTTTTCTCTGTCTTGACTGACTAACTTAACAAAGGATATGCTGTAGTTTAATCAAAATTACAGGGCTAAGTGCAGAAACTCTTGAGCAAAATTCCACAGATAATGTTACACAGATCAAACTCAAGGGCTGTCAGATGACAGTTTCTACTGCCTCTAATATCTTTGAGTGTAGACTGAGGTATTTTAGGAGTTTCCAAAAATGTTTCTGTATCTCTGAGACTGTGAACTAGTCAAGTTTATTTATAGTCTAACCATGAAATCATTTAGTGAGAGTAATTTAGCAGCTTGTGAGAAATGCTCATGACAGATGCAGCATAAATATAACAATCATTGTAAAAAATCTATCTTGTATTACCTTAGCATGTAGAGGCAGAGGCTGAACCCTTGTCAAACACAGACTCATGCAATGACTTCTTCTCTATTTATACCCTTTGAATATTAGCTGAGCAACTCAGTGTATCAAAACATTTGATTCTTGCAGGAAAACAGACTTTGTCCCAAGATAGAAGATACATAGAAGACAGTTGGACAAAAGAAAAAGCATACAAGAAAACAGTCTGCAAACATCATTTCAGTGCCATCTTTTTGAAATCTGTTTGAAGTCTCAGCTGTTCTAAATTTGAATGGTTAAAAAATAGAAGTTACATTTAAATAGTTGTAAAGCTAATCCTGATCTAGCTTTTCATATGGCTGTGTCAGTGTCACTCACAAGTGTAAATAGCAATTGTTGGGGAGTGTGCAGAACTAGAATCAACCTGCAGATCAAGCAATGAAAGTTACCAGTGCAATGACTTCTAATACCCTTTTAAAGGTAAAGGACCTTGAAAAGATGAGGAACAGCATGGCTTTAGTCCAGGTTTTCAGAAGAACAAAGATGGCTGATCAGCAAACACAGGACTATGACACGAGCAAGAATTTCTGAGGCATTAGGCTACCCTTTTCTTAACTTTTGAATTTAGCAGAGGAAGTGTGCACCCTGCCTCCTGAAAACGTAGGAGAGGTTTTTCCAACCAAGTGGTTTTGGCTGATTCACTCTATTTCTGCAGGATGAAATGTGGATGTACATGAAGTGCATTATGGTTTGGTACAATCTGGGGGTCATTTCTTCTTCCAACATGCAACAGCAACCTATCAATCATCTCCTGAGTTTTTAATTGACATTTCTTTCCACTGCTGGCCTTTCTGAGTCTCTCACCTGTTAAATACAAGCCACATATTGCAATTAAGTTCCTGAATAAATATCTAGCATGTCCTCTCTTTAGTTCTTATTATTCTAAGATGCTTTCAGGATACTGTGAAGACACACACAAAAGCCCATCATTGTGTCAGTATGGCTCAGGGAAAACAAAATTCTTTCTGCTTCAGAAAACTGTGAGGCGAACAGCAGCTTTGAAACACGGTGCCAACTGGACTGTTATTTTAGGGAAAGGCAGCCACAGGAAAAGCCACAGAAAATCCGGAGCTCCAACAACTTGCATAGTCGGTGAAGGCAATGCTGTCCGTCTCTCCCCTTGCTGATGGATAACAGGAAAAGCAGAAAAACTCTTTTCTTCCCTCAGCCCCCTTCTGCTGTACTGCCTTAGATGTGCTCAAGCTAGAAGGAAGACTCTGAAGCACACTTCTTTTGCACTGGACCTCAGGGGGTGCTTATCTCCTTCTGACACATTTTAAGATGGGGGACAGAAGAGAGAGATGATTTAATGTAATAGCATATCTGTATGGATTTATTTTTTCAGAAGATTTCCTTATGCAAAGTCATATCGCAAATTTCTCCTGACTTGTCATGATTTCTTCTTTTTTTTTTAATATGCCATGTATACAAGGTGCCAGTTTGTTCATTTTTCATTTTTCTGGTGATGTTTCTGAATTTAGGGCAGAATGCTATCATATTAGAAAGAGAGAGTTGATCGTATGTTTCTAGTGAGACAAATCATTTTAATCAGAAAATTTAAGCTGAGAATTAGTGGTCAGTCTGCACGTTGCTGTTTAAATGTGTGTCTACACATGCAAGAAGACTTCTCCATGAAGAAAGGGTTTGTGGAAATATGCATTAGTTTGAGGACATCTTTGCGTAAGTGAGTTTTGTTGCTCCTCTACGTAGCTGCTCAGCAGCACTTGGATCACACTTTTTACTTTGGGTTCAGCACTGTTGGCTTGTCCATTCCTGAGTGATTAGTAATAATTAGAATCACTAATCCCCTCCATCCCTCTCACATCCACTTGTTTATGCTGGGGAGTACCAATCAGGCCACTGTAGTCTCCCCTCCTCAGGTCAGACCAAGGCTCCCACTTTGAGCTGGGATAACAAGGGAGGTGTTCACCTCCTCAGGGCTAACAATTTGTCTGATTTCGCTTACACTCTGTGTAATAAGACCCTAATTGAAAACCACAGGCTGAGTAACAGCTGAATGAGGGTCTTGAAGGAAGAAACATGGAAACTATAATCAACTGCTTATAATTCTGAGACTTTGCAAGTTTTTTATATAATGAAGACATTTTCTTGAATAAGCTGGCTGATTTCTTTGACTGGGCTCTCTCTTCTGCTGCTGCATCCTGTATCCTACAGGTGATACACCTTGTGAAGCGGGTGTTTCATCTGTTTGCAGTTTACTGCATGCTTTGTTTGAAAGGCTGTGTCTGGGAAGCCAACCAGTTTCCTTTACCGTGGCTCTTGGTATTTTAGGCAGGCAAAGCCTTCTGGAAAAACAGGGAGATGGAGCCTTCCCTAGGAGAAGCAGCAGGGTGTTTCTGGAGTGATGTACAGTCACAGGCTGAGCAGGGGTAGGGTACTGATCATGGTGAGAAATCGTCATCCCCAGAAAAGAAGAGACAAGGAAGGAACATTTCCTAGGAGGCTGAGAGGATTTGTCTGAAGATTGTACAGTGCAAGACGCCATGAGGTGCTACTGGAGTGGAGCACAAGACTGGTAATGAAGACTACAAGGTACAAGGAGACAAGGGAGTTAATACCCCTACTCTTATTTAGTTTCTCCTCCTGCAGACCTGATATTCTGCTATTTAATTTTTTCTTGTGTTTAGGAATTAATATTTTAAGAAAACATTGCTTTAGAAATAACACTAGTGAGGATGCTTACAGTAAGAAAAAGTCAGAAAGCGTCACCTGAAGGGTCAGCTCAGCCAAGGTTCTCGTCACACACTTCTTTGAGGATATGGGGACTCAGCTTCTAGGTCACTGCACAAACAAGCATCAGTTAGGCTGTACCAAAAGGTTTGTTCTGTGTTAAGTTGTGATGTTACAACATCCCCCTCTGGTTCCTTACTAACTGAAAAATTACTTTTCTGTAGTCAGAAGCTGGAAGAAAGGACACAATAATATATTTATCTTGTGGAGAACCAGTTTGCATCCTGTTTATTTGGCCTGTTTCCCAAGCACGGAAAGGTAACACTATATAAAAGACAGTAAAACTTCCTTAAACTGGGGCTAATTTTTCAGTAAGACACTATAACCCTCTAGATCTTTTTTATCCAATATAGTCTCTTATCATAACAGTTTTTATAGCTGTGAGAGTGTGAGCTGCCCGCTCGCACTGATTTCTTCTGACAAAGCTAAACAGACTGACTGCTGTTTCTGAGAAACTTCTGTAGTTATGCTGCCAGCTGGGGTCAGGCCACGTAGCTAAGCTTGAATAGTTTTTCTGCTAATGCTAACATCAGTCTCCTTCAAACCTTCTATGAATAGCTGCTGAAGAGACGGCATTAGCCTAGACCTTTTCTCTTCCCACCTTCTGAATGGCGGCAGATTTCTCCAGCCTCCTAGATTATAAGGAATATAATTTTGCCAGCAGAGAGAAGTACCAGCCTCTCCTATACAGTTTTTCTGTCCTATTTTTTGGAGATGTAAAGTATTAAAGTGGCTTCAGGAAGACCCTTCCTTTCCACCTCCCAGGCATTTGGATTTCCTCTGATCTTGCTCCTTGACAGCCAGTGCCCCAGGCAGTTACCCCTGTTCCTTACCAAAAAAGCCAATTCTGCTCATTGGACTGGATCCAGCTACTTTAAAAGAACCTCATATTTCACACTGCCCCCTGAATTTCCTCTCATTTTTGAAGAACAGGTGCAACCATACTCTCCATCAGTAGGTGGTCCCGCTCCTACGCTTTGCTCACTATACCAGGTTTAGCAACCCTTTAGCTGATAAATACAAATAGTCAGGACCAGGAAGGGATACAGAGGCCACACTGCCTTTGCACAGGAGCACCTTGGCTCGGCCTCATTCTTGGGAGACCTTATTTCCCTGAGGTTAATGCTCTTTTATCCCAGAGCACAGGCTAAGCAGGACTGGATTTAATTTACAGTGTAAAACTGTCCTCTGTGGCTATAATATGTGCAAAACTCTCATCCTTTCCTCAAATTGCCCAAAGCAGAAGAAGGCAACTTGCTCTGCTCTGTCGGGTACTCAGGTGATGGAGGCACAAGTAGTGTTCATCACGTAGAGTTCCTGGAGGGCAGCGTGTATATAAAGTGGTGATGGTATTAAAGCACGTGGCTCAGTCTTTGTAGATAAGAACATGAGCTGTGCACCGACGCAGAGGGTCAAGCAGCCACTGATGGGGTAAGCATCTGCAGACACCTCTGCTGAAAGGCAGGGGGTTTAGAAGAGACTGAGAATGGGTCGAGCAGAAGAGATTTTTCAAAGATTATCCAGATGCCTTGTAGATCCCCTGTGTAAGGGCTGTGATACTTAGACCTTACACAGGGACTTACTATCCAGTTCTCCTTACTGTGCCAGACCAGTCTGTCGGTGAATGGGCCGTCTCCAAAGTGTTAGTGTCTATACAACAGTTAACAATGTGCTTTGGATCTCGGTTTTGCACCATCGACCTGCCTGTATGGTACAGAAGAGAAAAAAACCTGTCTGCCAAACTCTTGACTTTTGTCTTTTTATTTAAAAAAAAAACCCAAACAAATGCATCCCATCTCCAAGCTTAGCCTCAAAAGAGCTTTGTAATGCTTTTAAAGACAAAATTCATTTTTTTGCCACTCATTTCTGACACCCTGTCTCCCTTTAATTCCAAAGTAGGTTTTTTATGAATGCTAGGAGATTAAAATTTTAATTTTAATAACAGTTAGTGAATAGACTAACAACTTTTAAAAGTCTTTGTTAAAGGGCTGGGAGTTTGCGAAGGCATGCCAAGCCACAGCGTATGGGTGTTACGGTGAAGTTAAGGTTGCACAGATAATCTTAACCTCCTTTCTGTTGTGTAACGTGTATGATTTAGGGCTGTCACTCTTCTGGGCATGCTGTAAAAGACATCTGTTCAGTAAGGTTTTTTGGAGAGCAATGGGAATATTCTTCTTGGAGTGATGTAGGACTGCAACAAAGCTTTTGTAACTGGCTGGCAAAGATACTGTTTCAAATCATTATTTTTGCTGCTGGGAATTATTATTATTATTATTATTATTATTATTATTATTATTATTATTATTATTATTATTATTATTATTATTATTAT
>JAOBAS010000072.1:5028970-5039156 GCA_025311575.1 Elanoides forficatus
CCCCCTCAAAAAAAAGGAGAGGGGGGGAAAAAAAAAAAGAAAAAGACGGGGCGGGGGGGAATCCGGGTCTTAAGCAGTTACTGAAGGCAGTTAATAACATCATGCATGGACATTTAAACTTGTTGTAAGTTGCAGAAAGGATTAGGGAGAAATCACGCTGTGCGGGGCTAATGATAGCATCTTGTCTGCGGACCACTGTCAGGAGGAGCTCGACCCCCCTGCGCCCCTCACCCCGGCATCGTGGCGCTGCCGGCGGCCGCTGCGCCTGGGCCACGGAAAATTACTTCGGAGGGCCCTGTCATCACCTGGTAGCTGGGGCTTCTTTCTTTTTTTTATTTTTTTTATTTCTGTTTCCTCCGTGTGGGACTGTTGTTTGCATTAATGGATTTCCTGGCAAGACGGGACAGCATCCCATCGGAAGCAGTCATCTCCATTTGGTGCTGTAAGGATAGGCCCAGTTTTGGACCCTGTTACAAGTTTGAGTGCCTTGCTTACAAGTGCGGATGCTTCCAGCACCTCATAACTAAAGGAGTAATGTTTTGGAAAGGACTCTTTGGTACCCCAGCCATTTGGGATGCTGTTCATCTTTACATCTGTAACCACTCGCCTTTGAATTTTTGCGCCTGGGCTACACCATAAGGACATATTTCTAAAGTGGTTTATACTAGAATGGTAAATACACACATAGTTAGTGTAGCAACAACCACGGGATGCATAGAGTTCAGGGCAAAACTGACCTTGCTCCTCCAGGTGTAGATGCTGTGTTGCCGTCTTTCTTAGTTCCTTCAGCTCTCACTGAAATCTGAGGCATGTAATGTTGGAAAGTAATGGTGAATGAGCATTCACTCCTAAACACTGATGGTTTAAATATCTATGCTGAAGCGCAGTGTGTGATAAGGACACAGTTATTCTTCGTTTGCTTAATGATTTGTAGACTATTATGGATTCGACGGTGCTGAAAGCCAGGTGGCATGTGAGTAAGGTTGCAGCAGCGAGCCAGCTCAGCAGACCCATGTGATAAAGAAAGTAAGGAAACTGCTAATGCGTAGGAGATTGTGATAAGGAGCCACCTTCTGCTTAGCCTTTTGACCTCCAGTTTGTCCATCAGTGTGGAGAAAGTACATGCTATGTCAAAATGAACTTCATAAATAAATAACTATGGGAAATGGTCAGTAATTTGTCTTCTTTAGAGTCTAAGAAGAATTTGTTGGGAAAAATTATTATCCTGTTCTTTGGGTCAAAGCTTGGTTGCTCTATCTTCAGACTCGAATAGGACCAGCATTTGGCCCTTTGTAAAAGGACCTGTATGGTCTGAGTGGAATAACTTTAATTCCCGAATAAACTCTGTGCCAATGAAAATGGGCATATACTTGTTTTTTAAAAACCTCTGGGTTTTTTTTCTTTTTTTTTTTTTAGAGATGTCTTTTCAAGTAATGTACATTTATTCTGTTAATAATGTCAGTTCTCTGAAAGGGACATTAACATAAAAAATACTCCACTCTCATTGTCATGTAGAATGTTATCTTTAGGAGACAAGAGTTTGGTGTGTTATAAAATAATATCATTATCATGATAATAACAGTAATAGTTTAATGTAATTGGAATCTAACACACAATAACCTTGTATGAGAAAGCTGGAGTCAGTAGGAGAAAACCTGCACAATGAGGATGGGATCACACATATGCAATTTCTTCTCACCTCTCTAACTCTGCAGCAGTTGTGGTACATCAGAAAATGTAAAATTAGCACTCTTTTGTATGAAGTATGAATTATTGTCTTTAGCTGTTATCTGTCACAGAAAGCAGTTGCTGTTGTAGCATCTCAGAATTTGCTATAGGTGTGTAGGAAAGTATAATCTGGTGGTAGTACGGGCTGAAAGAGAGCCAGAGCTAATTCTTCACTTACTTTTCTATATTAAAAAATTGTTTCAAAACAGACCATTAAAACCTCCTTCTCTGTGGTTGTAATTGGTGTAACCATGCCTTATATAGGTTACTGTTCAGCTGAGTACTGAGAATTTTATAAGGTACCAATATTTTACCAGTAGGCATAAATATATCGTTGGGAAATATATGAATACTAATTTTATGCCTTCCTCTAAATTCCCATAACTCTCGAATGACATCAGCTGGGTTTGTATGACAGCTACCTAGGTCCTCTTTTTGTTTTAGAAACATATACATGGACACAACTGGCATATGCAAATTTGCGTGTGCGTATATGTCTGTGTGTGTAACTTTGAATCCAGAAGACTTATGCTCTGTATCTGCATGTGCATCGTCATGAAGTGAGTTCACTACGCTCCATTGTATCCATAAGCTCTACCTCATTTGCCTCAAAAAGACTTCATGGGCTAAGGGAAGATCCACAGTATGACACAGTTATAGTACTGAATTACCTCTGTCACCAGTCTGCCTACACTGACAAGACATGAAACTTCCATTTCTTCCCTGCATTGTCCTTTACCACTGATGACCAATGGGATTGCCTAAAATAATCACACAAAATCAAGTAACCATTTAATGACATTGTAATAAAATCAACATTTCCTCTGATAGTTGAAGAAGAGAGACTCCAGGATTTTACTGTAAATTATATTTAATTTTTCTTCCATTCTAGTAGGAACAATATTTTATTTCCTAGAGGATGTTCTAGTTCCTAGTCTGTGTTTAAACTTTGTCTTTTTCTTAAAATAAAACTGAAAAGAGAAAACAATGTTTAGCTTTCATAATTTAAAAATTATTCATCAAATATAGCTATGTTAGGTACTATAACATCTTGCACATCACTACATTATTAAGTTAATCTAATGCCCAGAGTCATTATGCACATTCCTGGGTGCCCTTCTGCTATCTCTCCAGTCCACTGGATTTTGAAGTGTGATTATGTAAATTTTTCACTGATAAATAAATTACTATAATTGTAGTTGAAATACCACTCAAAATCTTAAGACCATTGCATCTAAATAATATATTATGCATTACTTAATTATTTATCAAGACTAATTCAAAATAACTGTAGGGCAAAGCATGCATTTATTTTTAAATAGCACTTTTTTTTCAGCAGGTACAAAAATATTCCAGATGTCAAAAAGAAAAAAAGAGAGAGAGAGAACAAAGTTTCCATCATTAAATGTAAGGCTTTTGTTTGGATTAATAATATTGCAACAGTGATGCTATTCTTACTGCGATCGTGCTATCAATTAAAATGTGTGTTGGCCAGTATACATAATTTCCGTTAACAGGAAGACAAGAAGGGAACAGCTAATGTAGGTGGAAGGTGAGTGCATGTAACAATAAGAGAAGAAAAGAATTTTAAACTTGCACTGAGAAATAGTGAAGAGCTGGCAAGAATTTGGTGGCTATAGATTTAGCAGGGACTGTTAAGAGATACACCAAGCACTGCAAAGTTAAAATCATGGGCTATGTGGGTTTTAAACCCAGTGTTCAATGCTAAATGTGGAAAGTCTCAATGAACTGCCTGGGGGTTATTAGCAGCACTAGGCTGCTTTCAGGGACACCATTTAGTGCACTTGCCAAGGAACTTTATTTTCAGTCTCATGCAAATTCTAATTCTAGAGTGGGTTCTAATCATCACGTAGAAATAATCATAGGCATCATAAGTTCTCAGTGTACACACAACAGTTTTTCTTTTCCCTTTTCAGAACAGACCTTTATCTGGCTGCTAATGAAATACAGGAGATTGATTGCAGAAAACCTGCAAGGGCATATTTACTGTACCATATATAGTAAGCCCCATTTGGTGAATTAGCATTTAGCCATTTTATGCAAATTTAGGGAGAAAATGACTCATATGTATGATTTAATATGCATCAGCGATAACTCGTAACATCCTTATATGAAGAAAGAAATTAAAAATTCATTAGAAAACTAGACTAGTGTTGCTACATGGTTAAAACATTATTAAAGCATATTTCAGTGTTTTGCTTACACTAGTGTTCTCATCATGGTGCCACCATTTCATGACAAAGAGCGTAGAGGAGAAAACATTCAACTTAAAATGTCTGCTGGCACACATCGCTGGATTTGTATGTCACTAAACAATGAACGAGCATAGCCTTGAATACCAACTATTTAATTAGCACTTTTGCCAGCCATGCATAGAAAATAGCTCATTTACATGCGTCATGCTTAGCGATTATTCCCATAAAAAGCTACCGATTTTTTGTTTAATGTATGTAGCATTCTAGTATGCCAACGCAAGAAAATCAAAACATATGTTATTATTTTAAAAACCTTGAAATTCAGAAATTTAATTAAAACATGTAAAGTCTTCATATTTCTCTTGGAGGTATATTTTAATTATTTAATTTAACCTTAAGTGCACCATAAAAGGCTGGATACAACTAATAATTAAGAACTTCAAAGGGCAACAGAAACCCTCTAACAGTCCCCAGTTTAATTAAAGGCTATTATTACAAACCTCTTGAACATACAGTTACATTTAATGACAAGTGGTGACTTGTAAATGCTGCATTTGAAGGATACCACTCCTATTCTAAATACTGTTGATAGATGTCGCTGAAACATGTAAATTCTCCCAGTGAAATACTCTATTTTGAACATAAATGGGATACCTTCATGAAATTAAATATTTCTGTCACTTTGCAAGTATATGATTTTGAAGCATTTTGCTTAGAAATATTCAATAATTTTGTTCATGCCTCTCAGTATCTGTGAAAAAAATAGAATATCACTGAAGGAAAAAAGGTGTGCCAGTTAATAGAAATGAAAGTCACCTATTTGAGCACTGTTTGCTAATAACCTACAGCATGCAGACATCTTCCCTTGCAGTACACAAAATAAACATAAGATACTGTATTTAGAACAAATGCTTTATTTCATAATTTAGTTTAAAATGTTATTCCACCCTCACCTAATAAAAAATAAATCTCAGTGTATTTAATGAGTGTTTTCACAAGAAGCATATATTCAAGTGTCTGTAGGAATGCAGGCCAAAATACAAATCGAAATACACTGTCAAATCAAAAATTTTGTCAAATCAAAATACACTGTACAAACTAGTCATGTATTGAGCCCAATACTGTAAGGTTCCTCTTTTTCAGGTAGTCATTACTTTCCTATAGTGTCTCTTAAATGAGGCAGCTCCTATAAGTAAGATCTGTAAAACAAACAGAGGCGCTAGGTTGGGCCTATCATACACAAAATTAGCATTTCTCATTAATGGATACAATCTTCTGTATTTTGTGTTTTAGATTGGATTTTGACCTGTTCTTTCTATGTTTTCATCCCTGTGGCTTTGCTCTCTCAGGTGAAGCCGAATCCTGAGCTTAACTAGCCATCAGTTACACAGAATGTTAAAGACCACAGGATATTTGAACTCTCATGTGTAATATGATGAGTTCACCTAAAAATGAATAAAAGAATATTCAGTGTTAATGTTCTAATAATTAAAAAAATGAAGAATCCTCCCTCTCCCCCCCAAATGTGTGCTGCACACACTTTTGTGATTTTGAGGAAGTTTATTATCTAGTTCTATGAATATTGAATTTATAATCTGAATGTACATATTCACAAATAATTTGGAGAGTGCAAATGAAACAACTCAAGTTACTGTATTTGGAAAGGCTATAAATACTTGTGTGAAAAGTGAAAGAATAAGACTGATCAAGACAGGTTAGCAATGTTGCCTGGAAATCAAAATATAAGATTTAATATGGAGGAAAAAAAAAGGTATTGAATATACAGGAGAAAAAAAAAAATCTGAAACACAAATAAATATGCAGTGGAAACAGATACTAAGTAACAGGAATAGACCTAAGAGTGAAGTGGACAACAAATTCGCTACAAGGTTAAAATATAATTTAACAACAACAACAACAACAAAAGTAGCAGTAATGCCTTTTATGCCATATATTTAAACGTATCATGTTGGGAACCCATAATTTCCACATGGCAGTATTAGACTACCTAGAATATAGCATGCCATTAAAAAAAACCCTGTAATGAGTCAAGCTGATGAGATTCAGACTCGTCTGAAGAAAAGGGGAAAACTGTTAAAGTGACAGAATGGAGGGACTGGTTCGGGAGGAAAGCTAGAGAGAAGTGACTGAGCTAACTTTTAATCAGAAGCAAATGTATGTGGGTGCTTGGATAGGGAGTATTCCCAGCTAGCAAAGGCTTGCATGGTGTCAGCTGGTCATTCTTTGTATGTGCCCAGAGTTTTCTCTAACATTGACCAAAACCTGGCCAATATAACCCAAAACAGAATGCAATATTAGACCGGTGCTAACATGATGGTCTGTGTACCTAGGAAAGGTAAATAAGAAGAAATTGAGCACAGGAGCTCACTGTCTGAATATCTGGAAAATTCCTAGTAAGGAGGTGGACGGTAGGATAGATTCGAAGGAACTAACAGTGACTCCATTGCCTGAGTCCTTTAAACCCGGAGTGGAGAATACTCCAGAGAACTCATTGCAGGTTACAGTCCTAGGTACTTAAGAGGATTGACTAGATCAGCTCTTAGATCTTTTTTCATCTCTAAATTTTTATGATTATATAGTCATTTGATTCCAGGTGATTCTTTTGCCTAGAGTTAAATCTTCAAATAAAATGTTTTCTAAAGATAAATCTGGATAGTTCATTTGCATGCTCGCTTTGAGAAGCACATGTTATAGAGACCTATCGTGATAGTGTTTGCTACCCAGCTACTGTCATGGGAGCATTAGGAATACAAACATTGGCTTGAAATATAAATTTAAAAATCAGAAATGAAAATGGTTGGTTTAAGATGTACAGCCTTATGCTGAAGATCCCAAAGGCATAATTATATTAGATATAGGCACATTCCTTCCATTTATTAGACATAGATAGATATGTACTGCCTTTGCTTTTTTCATCATTTCCTGTAAGACAGTATCTGTATTATTTCTTTCTGTGAACAGGTGAAGTACAAATATGTCATATTACATATCATTATATTATGGTCTATAGCAGCATATCACGTGTTTATAAATACAATGTTTAAACCCATGTATTTTTTAATGTCTGTGTCCTAGAGAATTTGCATTGGCCTTTAAAGACCCTTGCATCTTTCCATTGAAGTCAATGAGCGATGTGTACTTGTGCAAGATCAAGATCTCTTTATGAAACTCTGTAGGAAGTTAAAATGATTAAGTCTCAAATAATTTATAAGTTATTGTCTCTGAACAGACACTAGCAGAATACCAGGCCAAGTTAATTACAGAGGCACCTGTGCTGATTTCATCCTTAAGTTTCATTTTCAACATGGCATGAGCAGTCAGCTACCTTGTTCAATAAGAAGAATATAGTCCAGCCTGCCAAATTCCAGCACTTTTACAGTGTGACCTGATTGCTGATATGATGTCTCTGAGTTGTTCTGGATGCCTTACTGGCATTTGTGCTTGCTGTGCACAGTTTATAGTTTTACAAATCTATGTATGAAGAAATATGTAGATATATGTAAACTATATATATTATATAGTATATAAAAAAACTACATAGAGAGAGTTTACCCCAGTGTAGAATTTCTTGGTTAAATTAGACAGAAAAAATATGAACTTTAAAAAATATTAAAAACAATAAGAACAAAAAATATGAAAGAAAAGGAAAAAAAATGAACTGTCAACCCTAACTCCATTTTATTTTTTTTTTTCCTGCTAATTTCCAATAATGACTAGGCATGACAAAGTCAGTGGACCATCTCTTGCTGATAAGACCAACATTCAATAATATGCATTAGCCTTAAATCCGTGTTGAGAGTAAATACATAGGAGAAGTAGTTTGGCGCATTATTATTTTATTAGTGTTCTAAATTTTCTGTTTATAAAATGAGGACAATTAGAGAAAAAAAGGAAAAGTAAGACATGAGACAACAAAACCACGAGGAACATTTGGAGAACCTTTGGAAAGAATTTTTCATTTCATTGGAAGCTATTGAGGGAAGTTCGTTTATTTTTAAAAGCTCCATTTTCTAGCTTATGTAAAGGAGAGGTTCAGGAGTGTGTGCGGTCAGAGGTGTCAGCGGCGCGTTGGGTGAAGCTGTGCCAGTGCGTGGGGAAATAACCGAAAGCTTATTGGGGCAGCGAAGGAGGGAGGACGGAGGAGTGTGGGTCTTCAGCTTAAGGGTCTGGAGAAGCACTGGGAGACCTGGGTCTAATCCTGGGTCCGTGTCTGCGTTTTCTCACATAGTCTTGTTTGCTCTAATACTGCCGTGCTGACTTTCATGATCCTGGCTGGATGTTGGCATGGATTAGATGCCACAAAGGGTTGGTGCAGGTGTGGGTATAGCCTTCTTTATAGCATCTGTGCCTTGTGGCTCCTCCCCACTCTACCTCTCCTGGTTTCTGCTGCCTTAGACCTTTTTCCATGCTTGCTGTCTTTTCCTCATTACCAGTGCAGAGGAGGATTCAGGTATCAGAAGTAAATACAGAGAGCAAATACATAGCTGCTGCTTTTGGGATGAGAGCTTTGCTGTCCTTGAGGGTAACTAAGTGTAGAAGAGCATGCTGCAGTGGGGGCATCAGTGCTAGAATTCAACCTTTATAAACCAGGGCACATTCTGACCTTTTGACTTTGATTGTCTCCAGTGATGGTTAATAGAATTAACTTGGATTTGCCATGATTTAAAATGAGATCAGAATAGAGCACTTCGGGTTTTTTTTTTCACTTTTGCCAGCCCTGTTTTGTCTTTTTTTTTCCTTTTCATTTCAAAAAGATCAGAAAAAGAACACATTTTTGCAGTATTTAAGTAAGTGGTAAGCTGAGGCTGACAGATTGAAAAGTTTGTGTTCCTGAGCCAACCTGAGAAGTATGGTAGGTGATGGTGGAAGTAAGTTTATCGAAAGATAATCACATAGTTATTATGCACATCCTCCTTCTCTCAGTTAACTCTCTGCCAAACAGCAGGAATGGATTTGTAGGGATTATACTTAAAGAGAGACAACCATACAGTGATACAGAAAATTAGAAACTCTTCAGCCAATCAGAATGTAAAGCATTGCAAAGCTAAGAATAAAGTTTATACAGTAGTTGAGCATATCTGCACAGTAATTTACAGTAAGAAATCAATTTTATTATAATTTTGCTATGAAAACTCTTTTTGCTATGTATTTGTGGTTTTTTTTTTTCATAGATATAGGTTAAAATTCCAGATAAAATTGTATTTAATATATTGTGAATGCAGATAGAGATGGATTATTGCAACAAAGCTTGCAGAGTTCTGGAACTGCTGCTTTAAAATGCTAAGGTCTGAAACTTAATTAGTAAGTAAAGAGATACCTTTTCCCTTTTCTTGAATAAATTTAACAGAATGATGTAAGATTTGTGTTTTTGCCACATCGTCTCCCTTCAGGTTAGGTATAAAATGTGTGCATAAATTAATAATGACCCTTTCTGTACAATAAGTTTGGGGCAGATTATAGAAGGATTAGCTATAGTTTAATCAATATTTCACAAAACAAATAATTAAGGTTTTTTTTCACAATGGCAGAAAACCTCTTGAAGAAAATAACATCAATTCTACCTTGACCAATTATGATGTGGGAAGAATTCTATTCTCTTTTTAAATTCATCTATGTATCTTGATTACGATTTAAAATATTCCATAAAATGTAAATTTCAAGTAGTAACTGAATAAAATAGAAAATTATGCAGTGTTCTAAAATAGAAAAAAATTGAAATATTCCAGTCTGTTGATCTTGACTTATAAATCAGGATGAAAACAAAACCGCTTTCCTATCTTTATTTCCAAAGACATTCCAAGTAATGCAGCACCCTTAGCGTAGCATGTAGCCACCCCAACCAGCAACTAAGCACCAGACAGCCGCTCACTCACTTTCCCCCACCCTGTGGATGGGAGAGAAAATCAGAAGGAAAAAGGTAAAACTCGTGGGTTAAGATAAGAACAGTTTAATGGAACAGAAAGGAAGAAACTAATAATGATAATAACAATAATAAAATGACAATAATAATAATAAAAAAATTGGAATATACAAAACAAGTGATGCACAATGTAATTGCTCACCACTTGCTGACCAATGCCCAGTTAGTTCCCAAGCAGGGATCCCCCCAGGCCAACTCCCCCCAGTTTATATACTGGGCATGAGTGGTCTGGAATAGCCCGTTGGCCAGTTTGGGTCAGCTGCCCTGGCTGTGTTCTGTGCCAACTCCTTGTGCCCCTCCA
>JAOBAS010000072.1:5039220-5062787 GCA_025311575.1 Elanoides forficatus
CTTGACTTTAGACTAAACACTACTTAGCAACAACTGAAAACATCAGTGTTATCAACATTCTTCTCATACTGAACTCAGAACATAGCACCCTACCAGCTACTAGGAAGACAATTAACTCTATCATCTCAGCCAAAACCAGGGCAACATGTATGTGTGTATGTGAGTTTGTGTATACATATATGTTTATGTATACAATGTATGGGTATAGGTATATGAAGAGAGGACACTTCACATATCAAATCCTTCATAAATGTTTATTAATTAATCTTAAAATAAGGTACATTTGATTGTGAGGCTGACTGCTTGGGTTTGTTTTTTTTTAAAACAGGGAAATCTCTCAACTGTGTAAACATTATCTTTTGCAAGAACTTGAGAGAGGACCTTAACTTCACCAAAACAATACACATATTTTTAAAATGTTATTTTCTATATTTTAAGAAGGACTGAGAGAATTGTTGTTCTTTAAAAAGATTTTTATATATATTAGAAATTCTGCTCTCCGTGAAGGATCTAAATGCCCTTGTTTTCACTGGGAAATTTTTCTGTTGCTATCAGCTTGAGTCAATAATGGGCACAGCTGAGTTGGTACTGCAGGTATCTAATTTTGAGCTTGTTTATACATGGATATTTAAGGAAAGACCTAACATTCAGTATCATTTATGAATGAAGGTGTTTAGTATGCTTTAACTAGTGAACATCTGGTACAATTGTTTTGCCAAAGTGAGTCTTCTGTTTAGACATGACCTCAAAGTGTAGATGGACCAAGAGCATACTCAGCACTGCTTAGGAGCCAGTTTGGACCTTGCTCTGAAGTGACGTGTTTTGTTCTTCTGAGTATTGGCAACTGATTTTTTTTTTTTTCATCTTAGCTGCGTGTTTAGGTGACAACTGGCTTATCTTCAGTGAAGAGAGAGTCCTACAGCAACATGACAGCTGCTAGCATGATGTCATTAGAAGAGTGAAGGGGCTGAAAGCAGGGCAACTGGGAAAGGAAAATTAATTTTAATCAATTACTCACAGAGTTTTTACTCATTTTAGAGAAGTCAGCTGATTTCAATAACTAAGGCATGTTTTAAGAAGAGGCGTCTTTGACTTTTGAATTAAGAGTTGACATATGCAGCGTTTCAAGGTATTCTTTAACAGAACTGTAGAAAACTAAATATTCATCCTCATGGTCCTAATATTTTGACATAGGAGAGGCAGTTGTCCAACTTCATGTAAAATGAGGAAGCTGCAGGGTCAGTCTTCTTCAGTTCAAGGTCTGCTTATTAGATTAGTGTTCACAGAAAGCAAAACTCCTGATTTGCATTGGTTGTTGACTGCTAATTAAATACATCATCTTCAGTACATTTCAAATAAACTAAAGCTTATGGAAGCCAAGCTTGTGTGTCAGTGGCTCATCTGATCAGAAATATTTTTAAAACTCCTCAAAGCATCTTAGCCTAAATTTCATTCCAGAGCAGCATCTTTTAAGCCTGGAGATCTTCTAAATAACATCAAGAAGTATTAAATAAATGTCCATTTAGAAGGCAATGTACTGTCCTTTAGATATTGGTTTAGTTAAAGATAAAATTAAATTCAAGTATTTATCTGCAATAATTCTTGGAAAAGTCACCAACTGTGGAAAGCCCTGATATCACTTATTTTAGCAAAACATGATAAATGAGTGAAATACATCTACAGAGGATATTTTTTGTGGAGAATTTCAGCAAATATATTGGATCAGACAGGGAGAACTCTTAACCCAAAGGTTGTTGTAAAGCATACCTCACTTCCAGGCAGCTGGGAAATGGGTTTTGTGCTTCAGACATACAGTGGTGGTTTTCAGGAATATAAACTTATGTGATCATCCTTTCAGCAAGGATCACAACTGAAGCTGGATTTTAGGACAAGGGTGACAACTTTATCAGTAAGTTACATGTCAAAGCAAGTAAGTGCTGAATCTCCCTGCTGCTGGAGTCAAGCACAGCATTCAGCAGACCTTCATAAAAAGCCTATGTAGGCATAACTCTTATGACAAGTTTATCCAGGAGATTAATCTTCAAAAACAAGAATCAAGAAAGAACTTTTCTTAAGGAAAGAAGCAGTCTCATGGTGCATGAGACTACCTTATTCCTAAATTTAACAGTTTGATACTGGTCCCGTTTTGACGTGTTTGAGTTTAGTCGTGATGGACTCAGCTGAGGATTTTATATCTTCTTAAGAAAATTCTTAAAATAAGTAATAACAAATATTTATGCATGATTATAAGGGTTCCTTCTCCCTTGTTTTCTTTTCTTTTTTTTTTTTTTTAATGTCTGTAATAAAGGGAAAAGAACCCAATCAATGTGGGGTGCATAGGTTAGGTGGGTATTGACGTTCTTGAAACTTTCGTGCTTTGGCCAGGTGAATTATTTTTTTTCCCTGCAAGACCCAGCAAATATACAACCCTGCAAAAAGCTAAGTGCCTTCTGTGATATGCTCATTTTAATTTTAGTGGAAGCTGAGACTGTTCAGCACCTTGTAGTAGACACTCAGCAGCTCAAAGTCCTTCAATTTCCTTCTCAAATGCAGGGGAAAGAACAATAAAGTAAAATCTCAAGTGTGCCCTCAAGGAAATTTCTTTTCTGACCCAAATCTAGCAATCAGTAAAATGTAGTGTAGGACATCAGGAATTTCTGACAGAACAAGCTACATCTGAAACCCGACTAGTCCTTTCTGAACTTTAATACTGAGGCAAATGGCAAACCAGTGGAGAAGATCAGGAAAATAGATGGGTGGGAGATTTGCAGCTAACTGCCAGCTGAGGAGCTGGGGTAGGGTTCCACTTCCCATCAGAAAATCTCGGTCTTCCGATGGGGGCACCTTGAACAGATTTATATGAATATGAGCAAATTTGTAGAGGGTGGCCAATCGGTCAGCAGTGTTACTGGATGGTCAAATCTCCTGTCAATCTGAGAGAGCTTAGCTGGTGCGCTCCCCACAGAGGCAGAGCGGTGTTGTCATGCAACTGAATTCAGTTTATAATTCCTGTTCCTTTTGTGGTGCTGAACCAGTTATCCTAAACACAGCAGGGAGATAAAAGTCATGGCACAGTAGAGTAAACCACAGTAAGAAGGAAATACTCTTAAGCTTTAATTTACTAGACATAATATGAAAATACCCCAAAACCCGAACAATTCCACTTTGTTTATGATTGTTATTATATGCATGAGTTACGTATGTGAATAAACTAGTCCCAGACATATTTTAAACGGCAAGAGTTGTATCTAGTTTGCTTCTTGTAAACATTAGTTATTGGTAACTTACTAGTGGGCAGTGCTGTGGCTTTCTCCTACGACTGAAACCTGCTGTGTGGATATCTAGACTCTTGCAATATTGATGATAAAACAGCCAAGCACAGAACCTAGATTTTGAGCTGCAGTGTATCAATACAGATATACTGGATATTTGCTGTGTGTGGTTCTAACTTGCCTATTACTGAGGGATTCTTTCTTTCACTGAGGGCATGTACTGTGTCTTTGCTGAATCAGGCCAAAAGAGAAGCATATAGGAATGGAAGTGTTTGAGAACAAAGTTGATGGGAAAAAAATTACTATTGAAGGCTTTCATGTTTGCTGAAATGTTTTGATTTTCTTCCAGAAAAAAAACCAAATAGAGTGTTTGGGTTTATTGTTACTGAATTATATCTCTCTGTGTTCTCGTATTGCTTCATGAGTGTTGAAGGCAAGATTCCTTTTCTCACACACGAATAGTGCAATATTGTCTCCTGTCTAACAAAGTTCTAGATGTATCATTGGAGTTGCATAGCTGCAAGTGCCTGCACACTGAAAAACAAACTTGGTGCCTACAGGAAAAAAGCCCCAGCAGAATTACAAGACTTTTAAGGGAACATGGTGCAAGATCTACATGTGGGAATACCTGATTTTGCAATTAGATTTCAAAATGCCAAAATAAGAAAACATGGGAAACTGACTTTTTGTATTAAATTTTTGAACTTAGGTTATTTTACAGTTGCATTTGTGTTCCAGAGAACAGAAGCTACCCTTATTTCTCACAGAGAAAAGATTCAGGAATGGATTTAAATGGAAGAAAAGAATCAACAGGAGCTGAAAATTAAAAAAAAAAATTATAATTGAGCATGCTAGCTAGCATAACTAGTTTAATCTAAGTTATAATATCATAACTGCTAAACCCAAGAAAACATTATCTTCCAGAGGTAATCTATGAAATGTGACTTCAGTCTTAATTTCTTTGTGCAGATGTATTCTTGCCTAGGTTAAACAAAAAGCTAGGAGCCATTTTTGCACTGTTTTTCATTTCCCCAACTTATGTATCTATTTCAAACATCACTTTTATCAGTTTGGACAACAGAAATAAAATAAAGATCAGTGACTAATGTGGGTAAAATATGGCCGAGTAATGAAGAGCAAGATTCTTTCTACTATAACAATGAGTGATTTAAACAATCCTATTGATTCCCCTGCTCAGAAAGTTGGCAGATTCTCAGCCTAGACAAATGAACAGCCAAGATCATGTCTGTGTTTATTTTAAAAAGTTATTTTGGTCACAATAATCACCATCAGTTTTGGCAAAGATTTCTGGTAATCTATATGAACAGAAACTGAACTCAAGCCTGCACTTCTAAAAGCCCATCTATTATTCTATACAGATAGTACTGCAGACCTCAATTTCTGTGTTAGTTTTCTGTTTGCATCCCTCCATTGAGAACACTTGGTTTTCCCTGTACTGGACTGTGGCACAAAGAGTGGGGTCCCTAGATTTTTTAATTGCAGGTCTGAAATTGCTGTAGCTATTAAATATGGCTATTTTTACTCATTAAAAAACTTCATGTGAACCTAAATTACAAACAAACAAAAAACCCCAAACCCCAAACCAAACCCCCAAAACAAATCCTGCTTATCTGCTTGATCAATTAACTTAATAAAGGGAAAAATATTGTCAGAAACACATTCACCTAAAACTAAAGTGTACTAGCCTAAATGAAGGATGGGAATTCTTTCTTCCAGCTGGTTCATAATATTTTGTGAAGAGTTTTTTTCAGTGTCAAACACAGAAGTATTTTAAAATTATAGATGCTCCAGTTTAGATGTTAAACATAAGTTTTTAAAATTTATTGCTTCTGGATAGACTTTGTATGAAAGTTGAATTTCCAAATTAATCTTTTATAGCAGTGGTTTAGGTATTCTGTTGATCCTTTCATTGTATTTAATCTGATATTGTGTAAAATAAAAAGTTCATAGTTATATTATTGTGAGTTTTGTAACTTTCACAAGTATCAACAGTTGTTAGAATTTAAAAAGTAATCTTAAAAATGAAACTGCAATATACCGAAATCAACATATAAATCTAATTTACAGATTTTAAAACAAAATCAAAATAGGACTTCAAACAAGGCAGTATTTTTATGGTAGTTAATAGAAAGATACTGTAACATACAATATGGATATAAATGCCAGTAAATGTGATATTGTCAGTGTGCCAGTGGTGTAAGAGCTGTTTGAAATAAGAATGTTTTATGAACATTTAGAAATGTAAATTATACCTCTAAAATAATAACAATAAAAAAAGGAATATTTCTTGATTATTATGGTTTTTTTACTAAGGAAGAAATGTATGGAACGGGATGTGGCAAAAATCTCCTAATGGATAATTGACAGGAGTTTGTTTTTTTCTGTCTGTTTCTCAATCCACTTAAAATCTGATTCTTTTTCCATATCTAACTGGAAAGTAGTCAAAACCAAAGGCAATGCATATGCTTTAGTGTTCCATTTTTAGGGGCTCATGCAAAACATCTGAATTTGCATTTAAGTGTCATTAATTTCTTGCTTTTCTCAAAGACTTATTCACTCATTTTTGGTCAGACTGTGCCATTGATTTGTAACTAGAATTCCCCACTGACTCTAACAAGAGATTCTGCTAAAAAATCAATTGCTTGATCAGGATCACTGTGAAATGCCCCTGAAAGAAAGAACCTGACGCTTCGTAAAAACAGGATAAGTGGAAGTACTGATAGTGTGGCAGCAGTATGAAAACTGGAAAATGAAAGAAGAGTTGATAGCAAATGATATGCAAAAATAGAAGCTGAGTTAAAGGTGATGTTTTGGCTGTTGGGTCTTCTTCAGGCCATAAGCTGAAAACTAACATTTTTCTATTTCTTCTTCAGCCTGAGGAAGGCCTCAAAGACAGCATTGCCTTTAACCTTGTTCTATATTCCAGCATGTATTTGAAAGACTAGAAGAATATCGCTGGGGCAAAAGTGATAGGGCAGATCAGAAGAAAACTGCCATTATTTTTCTTAACTAAACAGACTCTGAGAACTATACCCCCAGAGTTACTCTAAATTCAGTATTCTGTCCAGGGACACCGCTGGTAAATAATTAAGACTGCTACTGACTTAACTAAGCCCAATTATAGATCTAAACATTCCTCTGAAAATCACTGTCTAAACATTTCCCTAGTGATGGTGTTTTATGCAGAGGACCTGATTCAGGCATGCTGACTTTCATGGTATGATATTACTTGTGCACGGAGTTTAATTGAGGTTAAAAGGCCAAATTCTAATCTCATCTGTACAAGGGGTACATCTTGAGTAAAGCTATTAAGGTCAGAGGAGTTACTTTAGATTTACAGCAGTGTAAGTAAAAGCTTATAGGGTATATTCACATAAGATTTATTTATGCTTGTAAAGGTTACATGCTTGGGCACCTAGGTTTTCTCTTAAAGAACTAAATTTCAACATTCATGTTGTGTTTTGTATGCCTATCTAATTTACATATTTCCTCTAAGTTACTGGTTTATAATTCATATGTAAATATAAACTCTTTAAAATAATTTATCCTTGAATATGAGGAGGTATTAGGGAGGGAAATAAAAATATTAACTCTTTTTTTCAGCTCAAGAATGGCATTTCATTTCTTCTCACAGAGATCTCATATAGACTCATTCCTGTAGTATATATGCTAGCATGCTCTGCTAAAAATGGGTCTGCCTTTGACAGATGTGGCCTTAGGCATGCAGAGGCTGTGACATTCATGGGCATAATGTATGAAAGCCTAAAACACAGGAGATGCATCTTTCTGATTTTCTCAAAGAAGTGATGGAATCACACCCACTTTGTAGGAGTACATGCAGCCTCCACAAAAAACCAAAATATTATTGTTCAGACTTACGGGAATGGCCAAAAAGTAATACTTAGCACATTTACAGCATGGTCCATTCACAACATTGCACAAACCTTAACTAATTCATCAATAAGATAGGTGATTTGACATGATGTCTTTTCTGCCTAGTATAGCCATGGCTTTGGGTAAAAAAAAAATATGTACACAGTATATAACAGTGAACAAAATTGTGCCTTAGAAAAAAATACAACAAAGTCTACAGAGCCATGAGCTTTCCCATAATGAAAATATGCAAAGTGAGATAGAGAAGACAAGATATGGATGCAATGGCATAGGCAAGTTCTGTTCCTTGCCGCGTCTAATTTGTTTCAGTTAGGTTAAGTGGGAACCTCTTTTTGTATTTTCCATCTAGTGATTATTGTAAGCCTAGATACTTTTGAAGTGGCAGCTTTGTAAAGACAATTCACTAGCCCCACTCCAGTTCTCCTCATGCACAGTCAACCTCTGCTGGGCCCCCAAAGAGCAAAGTTTCATAGTATGGAGGTTCTCAGCACAAGCAGATTCTGGCAGGCAACTGTCACCTATCTGACACTTGTGCCAGATGGAAATTTTTTTTTCTATGGTAAATTATTCTCATGCTGGCTAAGTGTTTTTTTCTTGACATTGAAACATACTAATAAAAATAATAATTGTTCAGATGTCCATGGCTGGCTGAAGTAGATTTCCAAGCATGTAAGACGTCATGGACTAGTGACTGAACTACGAAAAGAACCTGGAAGATGTTTCAAAGATGTAATAGATGTTGATAAAACACTTATGCCAGAAGATGGAAGTGGGAGTCCTGTCTTTGTTCTAGTAAGATAAACACAAGTCCTCACTGTGCAGAAAGGAGCTAAATTTTTAACTGAGCACAATGTTTTACAGAAAAAAACCCCTCAAACTCCAAATAATAAACCCCACCAACACTCTTGGAAAGTATTAAAGCAACCGTTTTGAAAACAGGAGGCAAAATGATGTGATAGATATAGCAGTCCAGAGAAAAATGAGAATTGAGATTTAAAATTCCAAATAGAACTGTACTATAGATTTTGAGACAACAAAAATCTCCCATAGCGGAGAGTGTGACTGGTATGGGCATTAGGCTTACAGTGGATTTACATTGCATATGGAGAGTGCCCAGAAAATGCTCTCATAGGTAAAAATGGCAACTAACCCAATTGGCAATGAACTAGGATTACAGAATGATAATGTATGTGTAGCTGAGATTCAGAGTTGTTTTTCAAGCACAGTTTTTAGGATTCCAGATTTTGGAATGAATGATTCTGAGCAAATAAACTGAGGAAAATACAATACATTTCTTGAATATGGGTCCTCTGAGGACTAAAATGGGTGGTGCTTACTAAAATGCATACGGCCAGCTTAACATATCTCTGAAACAAGCACCCAAGTCTTTGTTTGTAAGCTATGAAAATATGTTTTGCACTAATTTTGTATTATTTACATAATAAACGTAGAGCTTCATTTTTCATATCACCACTTTCACTTACAGTTTGCAAGGCTTTTGTATTTTTCTGATATTAAAATTTTGCCTATAGATACAGATTAATTGTTTTGGAATGAACTGTAATTTGTACTCTCTGTAACTCAGTATTTCAACAGTTACTAATAGGTATTATTTAGTAACTCCTGCCATAGAAAGTAAGGCAATCTGCACTTCATGAATGAAATCACAGTCAAAACTTAAAGGAATGTTTTAAACCAGAGGAGAGGAAATGGTATTTCTTAAGTTAAGCTACATAATTGGTGTGTGAAACTCAGTTTCATAAGCAATAACTAGGATGATAATCCAGCAAAGTATTAGGTATGCTATGGACAACTTGAGTAGCCGCAGTTATGTTATATGAGAAGTCATATGCTTTACAGATAACTAATCAACAAGTAAAAGAAAAAACTTTTCTTCTGGACTGCTAACTTCATCGTGAGCCATTCTTGTGTGTAAATGATTTTTCATTTGTGTAAATAATGCTGGCCAGCCACAGAGTCAGGATGATCTGATCCAGGATATCAATTCCCATTCTTTTTTCTATTGGATACATAATTCCCACAGAATTAATGGAAATTACATCTGGGACAACAATGGTTAAATTTCATTGGGATTGTGATTAAAGGTTTTGCATAAAAAAAAAAAACAGTAGAGAAATTATATTAATATAGTGTACATAAACTAATGTGGTCCTTCAGTTGTAAAAACTGAAGATACCTTAAACTTAGGAATTCTATAGGACATCAATAATTTTATAATTTTAGGGCTACAGTGTTTTAAACCTCAGCAAATGTGACTGAAACAAGGTTTCCTTAGGCTACTTTCAAGATGTGTTTCTTTAATATGTCTATTTGATAGATCAAATATTCCACTGAAATTTTAAATGAAGCTTTCTTTTTGTCTGTAGGAGCACTGTGAAAGCATAGAGCCCCTTCTTCTGTAAAATCTGGTGTAAGCTGTACATCTATAGTCCTTTTCTGTAAAATTTAATCTACTCTTTTTGAGACAAAGGAAGACTCCTGCAAACCTTTTGCATGTATCTTCTTTCACTGTTTGGGTTTTTTTTTTTTTGGTCTGATTTTCACATAGCTCTTTTCTTTGTGTCTTCTGATACGTATTTTGCTCTCTCCCAAAGTCTCAGTGAAGTTCTTCTGTTTCTTTCTTCCACGCACCTTTTGGCTTTCCCAGTCTTCTCATTCAAGTACTGGAGGATGATCTTTCTCTTAGTTAGTGAAGTATCTCTGAGTCTAGATTGCTCGTGCCATGAGGTTATATGGTTATCTGTCACACGAGCCAACAATTCCAAATTGGTTTAGTACCTTTAATAAACAGCCTGGCATAAATATGTGAAAATCATGTCCTTCTTTATGTGAATAGAAAAACCTGTATGTCCCTGGAATCATTATTTAAAGACTTTTCCAATTGTGACAAGAATCACAAGACCAAAATTATAGTGCATTTTATGTATGCTTAACCATCATAGAAGCAGTAAAAGGTAAGACAAATTTACAACCCTGCATAGTATAAAACATCTCAGGATCATCTCAACATGTGCATATGCATTCTGAAACTACAGAATATGGAGATTTTAAAGGTGGGCTAAATCATTTCAACTCTTTTGTTATCAAAATAATGTAAAGAATTGGTAGCAATGTCATAAAAGGGTTTTCTTAATGTTCTGTTACAGTTCCCTGGAATCTTTAAAAATTTAGTTCCCATAAAAAGGTATGTAAACCTAAGCTTTATTAATCATGTCTGCCTATGAACAAATATGCATACTGATAGGACATTATTGCCATCTCATTGCTAGTTTTAGGATATAATTTCTTGCTCTCTCTTAATTAGACTTAAATTCCAAAGTCATGTTGCAGAATAAACTGGGCTCATTTTAAGGCCAAAGAAACATTATTTTTGTTACTATATGTTTCTCATTCATTAAGAAGTAAACACCTTTTCTTCCATCTGGGTTATCTGCATTACGTGCTAAATAAAAAAAAGGATTGAAGAGCTTTAAGTTTTCTATGACAACACAGGGAGTGCCTCTCTCTAAAAGTGTCTGCTGAGGATCTCAGACCTCTGACCCGGCAGGCAGTCAAATACATATAGTGTGCACACACCAGAAATCACAATCATTGTCTGACCCAAATCCTTTCTTAAGAGTCCCGAAGTCCTGCTTGGGCTTGGTATGTCACCGAAGTTTGATGGGATGTTATAACCCTTTCTTTTTTCTTTTTTCCCTGTCACATAGTACAAAAAAGTGAAGTAAAATGTCTTAACATTAAACAAAATTCTGTTAACTCTGCATTACCTATGTTCACTATCCTTTCTTGATCAAAATAGTTAATTTCATTTCGATTTGAATGTTGAAAGACAGTGTTTGCTCAGTGTTAAAAGGGTGGAAGAAGAGTTTCAGAAACACTAGCCACAGAGGCCAAGTCAGCCTCAGTACAAGCCAACGACCTTTTAGGTTGGTATATAATTTTTCTCGAATGCAAGATGTTCTTCTAAAGCATTATCACTTACATGGTGAGAGATGGAGGGAGACAATAACAGATGTTCTACTAGAATATGCCATTTACTTTCTTTCCGCTGCTCTGGCTCAGTTTCTGGCCTTTAGTTTTGCTATATGCATAGGGATTAGACACTTCTTAAAAACAAAAATAAATTTTGAACACATAGGTATATATTTTGAAAAAAAAAAAAAAAAAAAGATTCCAAAAATAAAGGAATTCAGAGACTAAAATTGTCAGCATGTTCCTGTAATAATTTTGCCCTACAGAGGCCATTGTAGGACTGTACTGGGATTGTGAATAATACCTTAATTGAAGATAACAGCAATAAGAAAATCAGTATGTTAAAAACATTAAGTCTGGGCCTCTGTTTTAAGTGATTTTTTTCACCTGCTCCTATGCTACTATGCAGAATATAAACATAATATCAGTGAGGGGAAAAAATAATGTTTGTCAAATTAAATACAGCAAATCAGGAGGGCACTTCAATGTTATCTGCAAATTTCTAATTAAAAGAAGGTGTTGAAAATGAAATTCAATGACTATGGAAGAGAGCTGAGCTTGTCCCATTAAATACAGATTATCAGCTACAGTTTTCGGATGCACTACATAGAGCAGCGCCACACAGTGAAGGCAGCTGCACCTCCTTACAAGGGAAGATCCCTGAAATTTTCTTCACAGTACTTTCAGAAATACACATGTAAGCATTATTACAAAAGTCCAGTGTGGCACAAATGGCACATATGGTGCCATTGTGAAGGTTTCCAGCTGTAATAGCAATCAGGCCCTTGCACTGTTTGTGTGACATTTTTAGTCCTGACTATTGATCATAACCCTTCCCTGCTCGTACCCTTGTTGTTTTGAGAGCCAGCATGGGACAAAACAGGGCTTACTTCACCTTCCTTACACTATTCTAGGGAAGAGTGTTATCAAAATAAGAACCTGAGACTGAAGAATGGGATGATAACAGTTCTATGTAGCCACTCCTTTGTTCCCTATGATACTATAGGTTTTCATTTTTTGGAGGGTGGAAGGCAGAGTGCAACTTCCCATTCATAGATCAGGACACTGACAGTGATGAAATGCAGCTGAGCAGTGCCACTTTTTACACTTTTTACTCTTCCGTTTGAGGCTTCTGGTTGTGAATCTGCAGATCCTGGAATAACATTATTCCAGTCACTGGACTTTGCACCAAGACTTGTCAGTTGCTTCATGCTGTGTTACATGACTGACTATTTTAATTGACATTAATTAGCAGAGAAATATTTTAAAAATACTTTTTCATAGTATTCTGTGAGAAACTATTTTTCAGAATTACACAGAAAGTACTCAAGACAAAAAAGTGTACTCAATAATGATTGGATAAGATTTTTATTAGGGCTTTTTCTTCAGGGTTACTATCAATGTAAAACAGTATTTTCCACAGAGAAAGTTAATGCAGTGAATTAATCTCAGATATTTGATTGTACTTCCATGCAAATTCTGATTCAATACTTGTGTTAGATGGCATATAGTATTATCTTGCCATCTTGTTATGTTACCTATATTATGACCTATTGTTTCTTATTTCACCAGACTAGGATTTTTCAAAACAAATGTGTAGTTTGTTCTGGACTAGGACACCTGCATGAATATATATTTGCACAAGTAGCAATATTAGCATTTACGGTACTTCGACTTCTGCCGAGGTAACAAAGACTTACCTACCTACATTTTCACAGGTCACACTGACATTATAGGAGTAAGGTATTTTGCTAAAATAATATTTGTGGTTTCTTACTGCTGCTCTGTTGCTCTAACTCTATTCAGTTCCACAGAAATCAAAGATGATGAAGGCCTAATATGTTATCTAATGCTTTTCTATGCCACTGTAGGGTTGTACCTTAAAGTATATTCTTCAATGTTTTGTCTTGCAAAGAACAGGGGTCCACAATTTCCCCTGGGAAACTTTTCAACAGTCTAATAGAATTCACCATTAGGAACATTTTCTTTTTGTTCAGCTTACATTTTCCCCTTTTTCATTTCATACAGATACTTCTATTTAATGATAATAATCTGACAATTATCCTGTGTCTTCTTTCCAGATACATTCCCAAACACTTAGAACCTAATTCTGCAGTCATTACTAATGCACAATGTCCTACCAGTTATGAAAATTTAGTCTTCAAATACAATTCTGCAAGGTGCTGGGCATGTCCTGCAAAGCATTGCATGTCTCTCAGATTCAGCACCTCCCAGTTAAATTCAAGCCTTTTGCCTTTGTATTCAAACCTCTCTGTAACAGTGTCCCACCTTATTTGACCTAGACATTTGACCTGCCTCTGCCCTCTCTTTTCTACTAATGATGTTACCCTTGGTGCCCTGGCTGTCTGCTCCCCTCCTCATCTGTGTTGTTTTGTCTCCTCCTTTCCATTTGCATTGAGCATCCTCAGTGAACTGAGTTATGAAACACCCACCTTCTCAGCAGGAGCTCTGGCTAAACTCCAATTTTTGACATTAAAATTAAAGCAATGTGGGTGATCTTTTTGAATGTTTGGAAGTACATTTATTTTGCAAGCTATAAGCATTGAAATAATCAACCCTAAGGGAAACTCACTTTTGGTAAATAAGTGCAGTTATTTAATTTTTACCATGAGGTTTGTGTCTCTCCTCTCATTTTATCTTGTTCTCAAACTTGCGTTGAGATTGAAGTGAAAGTAAACTTCTCTGGGAAAAGAAGATGTTTCCTTTGGAAATACAATGCCCAACTTAAAAAATAAGTTATGCATTCTTAGTAGAAAAACAGCAGTTGTAGTAGTTTTATCCTGAGATTCCAATAGGGCAAAAAATTCTGCAATTTTCAATAGGCTTTGTACTTCAACATCAAATGTAGCTTGGGCTTCAAGTAAATTAATAATTAGAAACTAATTAGAAGAAAACTTCATTTTTGAGTGCAGAAAACAGCAAGAATTCCTCTGTATGTGCAAATACTGCTCAGCTGAAAAATAGGCACAATAAATGGTTTAGGATGCTGAAGCCTCATGATGACTAACCTGTTTGACACGAACTACAGAAGTACTTGTAATCAGCCTGGGTTAGGTTTTGAACTGTATCTGCAAATTAGCAGTTATTTGCTCAAGTGTTACGGGAGCCTTTTTATAAGCTCTGTCAGAGCTGTTTGCTGGATAAGTATATATGTATATCTATTGCTATATAAGCTCTCTGTTGAAAGTATCCTCAGAGTTTTCAAGCTGATATGCATATTGAATCTGGAGGTGAGTCTGCTTTGCTGTGAGAGGTTATTTGAGGAAAGTAAGGCAGAAGAAGTATCAGTGGTGCATCCAGCGATCCTGGGTTGAACAAATGACAAGAGGGGAAGTTCAGTCAAGAGCCATTTTCATTTGATTTATCAGAAAAACCCCCACATATTTTCCATGTTCTTTCTGATCTTGCATGGAAACAAATCTGGGAAGAATATCTTCTCCTAGTTTAGCCCTAGTTCTGTTGCTATCTTTTATTACCTTCTGCAACTCCTTTGGGAACTGTCTTGGTTTTATTTGTTATTTGACCCAACGTAAGTATTTCTCAATTTTACAAGAAGACATTTATTTGTTTCACTGATATCTAAATTTTCTTCTGCTATTTGCCTCAGGCCTGTGTTGTATTATCTCTGGGCAGAGGCCTATGCACTCTTATGGCTCCCCCAGCCTGTAAGCAACATCTTTAAATTATCATCACTTAACAGTTTGGCAAAAGAGTCCTCTGTTATGAGAAGGGAAACCGATTTGTTTTACAGTTATTTGTATACCAGAATTCTCCTGTGTCCTTAGATGATGAAATAAATGTTAACAAAATATACAGTTTTGTAATTTATTTGGTTAATGAAAAGGTTTTTTGTTTTGTTTTAATATTTAAGAACTTGTGCTTTGACATTTTTGCCAAATCCACCCACTCATAAATCAGCCTACAGCAAAATCATGATTACTTAAAAGTGAATTTGGTAAAATAGTGTACCTTAGGACCTTTCACTTTTGTTACTTATCTTTCTATTTTCTTCAAGTGTACAGAAAATTCATATCAAAACTTTCCTCTATAAACTTAGTTTTAGTTGTGATGATATCCTTGTATATGGAATACAGAAACCTCTCTTGCTGTAGTTCCTAGCTACCTTAATGCCTTTCTACAAACTCTTGACTGAGAAGGTGAGATTGTATGCCTCCATTTATCCCGAACTGCTCATACTTATTTTAAACCAGATTGATATTATTTCTTTGAAAAATGAGAAGCATAGACACAAAGATAGAAAATCCCTCTCCATTGCCAATTATGTTGCCAGGTAACAACCACATCTTTTTATTTCCTTCACATACATTCTTGGTTGTGTTTCTTCACCTACTAGATCCTACTACGCAGCTACATGCAGTCACCACCTTCTTATGGGAATGGGTCTATGCAGCGTTCTAGCCCTTCACACCGAAGTTCATCGTTCTCCTCCAGACTGTTGCATCACACCGCAGAAAGGGCCAGTTTTTTTACTTTAGCTGATTATACACTGATTGTTTTGCGCCCTCCCCAAAGATGTTTGAGTCTAGTAAGCAGATCAGAATAGGGACTGATTTGTTATCTGTGGGATCTTGTGAGCGATTGCAAAATCCAAGTCAACAATTGCAAGGGACTCTGTAATGGGAAAATTTATGTGACTTAAAATGTATTCTCATGAAATCAAAATATGAATTTTAAGCTTATAATTCATGTAAGTACTGGACGAGTAGGAAAAAATCAGGGTACTATGTATATTCATACCGGGTGGTGACTTTCATACAATTCATTATTATGTCGGGTTTTTTTAACCAACAGAGTGATAGGACCTGGATTTTGTTTTCAGCAAAGACATATTTCTGGCAAAGTAGTGCAACTGACTGCTCAATTGAATGTTTAATTTAATGCTCATTTATGCAGAAGCATGCCAGCTGCTGATGCATAAAAACAACCTCTGGTATCACCTATCTCTTATCTCAGTCACTGACATGGCCCAACTTTACTTAGTTTATGAAATGTGAGCACTCTGTTTGACTACAGATAAGTACACATCCTTGTATCACTGAGCAGCTCTTTTCCTAGCCTAGTGGTTACAACTTTTAAAATTTTATTCTGGTTTCCTTGGTACAATCTGTGCTTTTACAGGATCTAGTGAGTATATTATAAACTTTTCCTATGCAGTCCTTTATTTTAATGTTATTTGCAACTTGGCAATATTTTGCTACTGATGTTTTGCAGTAGAGAACACACAACTGATAAGATTTTTAGTATCATCTATCCAACATAGAAAACATATAATACTTTTCAAGCCTGTGATTTGATGACATTCTGTGGGAAGCCAAATATAGCACAGCTTCCCCCTGCTGCCACCAAATTGCATTGGAAATCTTACTTCCAACTTCTTGTCCACTGTCATTCATATTTTCAGAAGTGATAAGCACTTATTCTTCTGAAATAAATGGAAGCACACAAAAATTCTAGAAACCAAATTTTCAAGCATTAATATATTAATACTTGTTTTTTCCTTACAGCAATTATCTATACTTCATATTATTTTGCCGTTAATATTGCTGTAGAAATAATAGTAAAAAAATAAGATCAGTCGTATCACTAGGAGTTGTGATGCCTTGAATAAAGGCATGAGAAGGAAGAACTTCACTGTATTGTGGTAGTGATGAACTTTTGCTTTCTTGAATAACTTTGAAATTTTGGTATGTACTAATTAGATAAGAAAACCTTGAGCTTTGTAAATGGTACGCGCTAAAGGCACCAGCAAATAGGAGACCTTGGGGCCTGATGTGCGTCAACAGACACGAAGCCTTGGGCCTTGGTGATAAGCTGTGGGTTCTGCTGAGTTTTTGTAATTAAAACCTGCCAAGGCTAGCTAACTAGGAGAAAGAGATGACCCACACTGTGCATGCCCAAAGGGTGGACACTATGTAAATGATAACATGAGTATGCATATGACTAGAACAATATACATTTTGTTTGCTGCAGGTAATAGTGTGCATGATAGGTGGAGTGATCCCCCGTGCACCCAGCGCTGCAATAAAGAATGCCTGCTTTCTAAAACTCAAAAATCGAGTCTTAGAGAGTTTCTTCGACCAGCTTTTTTGGTAACAGTTGAGACTTTATTTTAAGGGGTTTTAAGATCACCTTTCTTGCATTTTCAGAGTAAGCAGACAAGTGAAGTTGCAGAAGGCGGCATGGGTGCTTGAAGGGATTATTTGCATGAGTATTTGGAGTGCCATCTTGAAAATGCATTTTGGAAAGTTGGAGTGAAAAGGAGGGATGTTTTGACACAGAATCTGGGAGGAAGAACAAAAGTATTTAAAATGAGAGTCAGTGTTGATAACTCCATGGAATTGCTGGAAGGGGTTGTGTTGCTAATAAAAGCAGTACTCGTGTGTCACTCCTGGGCCAGAAAGGCATCTAATTACACAGCCATTGCCCACAGCACACTGTGGCAGTGGAATAATTGTCACATCACTAACACCCATGAGCATCACCTGGGAAGGGCGAGTTCAGGAATGTGCCTGGCACGGTGTCCTGGGGGTCATTAACCGGCTCACGGCAGGGGCTGGTCATGCCTATGCACGGAGGAGCCGTGCAGAGGGATGGCAAATCAAGGATGCACCAAGCCAGAGAGTACGAGGGGGGACGTTTTGAGCAGGTGTGGTGGAAGAGGATGCGTGGTGCGTGACGGCTGGATCTCCTGGGTAACAGGGCTCACCGGGAACTGGGCTGTTGCAAAGCGGTGGAAACGTGAACTGGAGACAGGGAGCTCAGCGAGGGCCTGAGGCTGCTGTCAGAGCAAGAATGAGCTCCAAAGGAGGCTCACTGTCTGCAGCAGCAGCAGCAGGGCGTTGACGTACAGGAGGATGCTGAAGGGGCCTTTGCCTTGGGGATGGAGGTGTGACTCATGTAACTCTCTCCTGAACCTGCTGGCATTGGAGTGCCGCTTGCTAAGGAGCCTGGACAGGGCTGTTTTAATGTCTTAGTTGAAATGGGAAAGTTGTTTCCTCTGGTATGGAAATTTTTTTTTTTTTTTTAAATTGGTCTTAAAAGTTACAAGCTTGCATTTCTAATAGTTGTAGTTCCAGCTTATTTATCATTTCTGTTTTGGTAGGATCTGTTACATGGCACTTACAGCTAAAACTGTTAATAAAAGACAGTCTTTTTGGGTGACCTTAATGAAGTTTTAAAAATTGTTTTCATATTTAGTCAAGGAGCTTTATAAACACTTAATTTAAAAAGCCTGACAATCTATGGGAAAATACTGATTTTGGCTGCACTGTGTTTTCAGAAGTTTGCGGTTGTAATAAGAATTTAACTTTTTGAGAAATTGATTTTCATACTCTAAAGAAAAATTATTAGAAACTTAATTTTCTTCAATCAGTACATAGCAGAAGAATCACATATGCATGTCATAAAAAGTTAGCAATCCCTTAAAGGCTGCCAGTAACTGCAATAAGTCTTTTTGTATGTATCATTCTCTCCTTTACACAAGACAGAAATTGTAGTATTTTGGGACGTAGCATACATCCAGCTCATATGTACATATATGAAAGTGTATACATACACGCATTACACTTACGTATGTAAACATATAAAAAGTCAGCTTTGAAATTTCTTAATCATAGGTATCTGCTGATCTACTGAATGGTCCCAATTTCCTCTTCTCTCTCTCTCTCTCTCTTTTTCTTTTAATTTTTGGTAGAGAGAATGAACCCAAATGAGCCTTACTGTCTTGGTTATATAGTTTAAGTCATCAGACTAAAGGCTAGGAATAGCATCATGTGAATCAGTGGAAAAAAACCCCAAACAGCTATAAGAGACTGAGACATAAACTCACTTCTGTTCCCTCTTGTGTATCAAAAATATGTCATTTTCCATTTTGCAAATACTTATGCATGCAAGAATCCCCTTCAGGGTAGTTAGATGACTTACATGCATAAGATTAAAAACAGATATTGTAGCACTGAGGTCTTGTTTGTTGGATTCCCATTACAAGGCCTTTTAGTTACATTTGTGTGTAACTATGGATAGCCCTTGCACAGGTATAAGCCCATCATAGCTCAGCCTGAAGAAGCATTTACTCCAATGAGATAATTTATTTTCAAGAGTAGGACACTGGAGCATGTTTGTGAGCACTGTAGTCAGAAAGTGCTCTGTGTAGACTGGTATATTGATAGGGATTATCTAAGGAGGATAAACATAATGAAATAACAGAATACCATGTTTCTGATTTAACCTGTATTTCCAAGCTGTTTTCCAAAGATTTAGTTAGTTTGGGATGCTCCTGTTGAATGGTCTTTTGTTTTTCAACATAAAGTATAGATGGCTGTTTCCCATTTTGAGTGACAGATGATAAAGAAAGCAATCTCATTGTTTTGTTATTATTTGCAATGACAGTACTAGGAAACCAAGTAAAATGGAGAAAATGGGGGTGGGGTGTGTTTGTTTGTTTAATGGATTGTTATGCAAGCAGAGCTGAAATGTTTGGCGTTTTAATTGCTTTCAGAGGTCCCTGTCCTGTAAACCCTTTGGCTCCAACAGTGGCAGGTTTCTGTGTTCCCATACTGAACTGAGTGGGGTTCTGCATGGATTCACTTCCCTGCCCCTGTGCTAATGTTTGCTGGCTCAGGGCCGAACGCACATGCTTAACTTCACGTGCATTAGTCATGCCATTGAACTCAAATGGGGGAGGTGACCTTATGAAATAGCTACATCAGGAATGTACAATACATTATTCTTACGGCTGTTCGGCAAACACAGGCAACAAACATGTCTTGCATTGCAACCTGATGCAACCTGAAAGACAGAGCCAACGGGTAAGAAACTTTGATCTAATATAGAGACAAATTAGTATGGTGAAGGATTAGCAGCTCCTAAATGTGTAATGCAGTTTTTGTATGTGATACATTTTTTTAAGGTTAAAAAAAACCCAGCAACGAGTATGTTTTTAAAATGATTAGCAAAGCACTTCTGACAAATGTTTTCTACAAAAAAGTGCTTTTGTACTTTATATACTTACATACTTTTAAAATGCAAAACAAATTTATTTAACTTCAGAGAATGGCAATATCTGGAGGATATAGATAGTGGATGTCTTTGCCTATATTACACTTACATATCTTTGAAATTTGAAAAAAGATATTTTACCTAGCTTCATTGAATGTCTTGAGGTTATGAATGGTACTGTCTTGAAGTTATAAATGATAAATGTCTTTCCATCTCTCTTTTCTTTAGACAGTCTGAACTTTGTCAAAACTTCAGAATGGCAACTTGTGCTAACAGCAGTCATAAAATAATTCAGCACTGCTTGTATCAGAAGAGTATTTTCTACCCAGACATAAAATGCATACAATTATCATGTTAAGGCAATAGTCATGTGTAATGTTACATATCCTGATAATATTATCTGATGAATGCTGGAAAAGATATACTCTCTCACATCACTTAGATTAATCCATCTCTAAAAAGAATATTTCTCAACCCTAATTCTAATGCTCAACATTGGGCCACAATTAACAGTAATATTTTGATTCTGCATGTGCTGATTCAGTATATGTGAATGGAGCTGTCTAACTAACTTGGGCATTTATAAGGAAATTACCTCAGAAAGGGGAAAAACAAAAGTTTGGGAGGAAAAAGGACCCTGTTGCATCTACAAAGCAGGGAAGAACAATCTGTCCTACATAAATATGTGTTTCCATGCTCTCCTGTGTTAAAAATGCTGCAATGGACCAAAAGCATCAAGTGCTTTCCTGTATAAAGTTGCTGCTCACATACAAATCTGTCCCTAGTACACCAAAAGTATAGATATTAAGTATTCTTAGCTCTCTTTTGTCAGCTTTTCAGTTTCCTTCTTGAACTTCTTTCCAGAGGAAGGTATCATTCTTGCTTTCCAGATGAGGAAATGGAAGCATGTGATTTTTCTAACTCACAGAGAAACCAAAATTTTGTCTAGGAGTAGAGTATATCTACCAGAGTGCATGGCTACCTATGTAAAGACTTGCATCATACCTGAGTATTTTGCATTGAAACATGATAGGTAGTTTGCAAGTGCATTTCAGTAGCCTGCTTCCTTCTTGTATTTACCTGGTGTGCTTTGGAGTGTCTTGATGCAATTCTGCTTTATGTGTGTTCGATGGACAGCCAGATTTGGAGAGGAGTTTTGGTGCCATCAGATGGACACACCACTGGAAGTTGGGTGGCCACATGCCTGAACCAAAACCTCCATTCCCTTTTCCCAGTTCTGCAGGGGTTGCCTGCAAGACTGTTGATAGTTTAGGTCCAGTGCTAAAGGCAGACAAGCCCTGTGTGGGTCTTTGGATACTTATCCTGGTGAGAGTGGAACTAAATATTGTGCCAGTAGCTTGATCTGCCCTGTCCTGGCTGCCTGAAGGCATGAGTCAGCCACCATCCTATGTGTGATGCTCTCTGGTGATGGAGCAATGAGACTATCTCAGACCAAAATCAGGCTGCAAACTATCACCTGGGCCATGGAAATGGTCAGGGAAGTCCTAGCTCAGATATGAACTCAAGCCCAGAATATCTAGATTGCTTGTAGCTGTGCACCCAAAAAAGAGTTTATTCTGGTCTCTTTGGTTAGATGCAGGTAGTTTGGGGCTTCAGCTGGTAAAATGGTACCAAGCCCTGTACAAAAAAATCTGAACTAAACAGATGCTGCTCAGTCCTGCAAAATTATTTTATGAACTACTTGTGCTCTAAGCTGATTTTATGCCCAGCAAATATATTTCTAAAAGAGATTTCTTGCATGAACCTCCACTAATAGCAATACCTATTACATAATGCCTTAAAACAGTATACCCACTTTGAGGTAATAAGCCTCACAATCAGTCACTGTGGCAAGAGTAAATTATCTTTTTATTCCCTTTTCACAGGCATAGAGGTATACACAGAGGTAAAGAGTTTACTAGAGGTCAAACACAAGATATTTTCAAAACTGGAGTTGAAACTAAGGTTTTTCCAGTGCTGTGTATACTTAGGGCACTTGATATTGCTACTTCATTTGTCTTTTTACTCTAGTATAAATGAATTTGTTATGACAAGAATGTTAAAGAGCAAAATATCTGAAACATTATTGTGTAATTATTTCTGTGTCATGCTACCTGCAAAATGAATGATTCATCTTCTCTTGGTAGATGAGTGCGCATCTGCATCAATGTATTGCACATAGAATCAAAGAGAGGAGGTTTTGTCCTTTCAAGTTTTATTTAAAGTAGAAAAATGAGCATGGTTTACAGCAAACATCTTTTTCTAATGCACTTAATAATTCTATGTTTCAGAGCAGTATATGGCTAGTGACCTATCTTCCCAAGGAAAATGGCTGAGATGTCTGTTTGGAATTATTCCTGGAATTAGACCAGCATGAGGTCTCCTCTTACCAATCTGAGGTAATACCGCTGAAAGGCAAGAAATCCAAAGTGATGTATGTCCAGCTGACTGTGCATTGACAACGTCAACCCATGTAAAATTTCCACATGCCTGCAGCCAAAAAAAAAAAAAAGAAGCCAGGTAGAACGGGTAAACCTGGGGACATCATCACTCTGTGAGGCATGGTAAACATAAAGTCATTTCTGAGGGATATTTAGTCAGTGGAGCCAAAAGCTTCTCTAGGTGATGGGCAGGTTTCATTAACAGTGATAGCCCAGAGTTCTGCCATGATGAAGCACCTTCTTGAAGATTAACTAACTAGTTATATACCTAACAATACACAGCATAATGGCAAACGCAAGAGTGTTCTCAGTTTTGGTTAATTTGTAGAGCCTTTACAACCTCAGAGACTCCACTAGAGGAAAATCAGACAATTTAAAATGAGAATGTGGACAGTTAATGTTATATGGTTTGATACTGCTCAAGACTAAGCCTCCTGCTCAAAAAAACACTCAAATTCTGCTTTCCTTTAACCTGGTGTACACCAGAAGAGATTTTGATCGTTTTTGTATCACGGTGAGCCTGACATAAAATGAGGGCAGAATCAGCCCTACTGACGTACACACATAAGTAAGGCAAGTATGATTTGCCAAGCAATATCCATGAAAACTAATCCACTTGATGTGGAATGATCTTTTGAAATGTTTTTCTCAAATGTTCGTAGCTAAAAAGCAGCAGAAAATACACCCACGTCTGAGGTATATCTGTCTCATTCTGCTTCCTTGAGGTCACATAAATTATGTATGCCCTCTTCACTTTGGATAACAGTCTGGTCTTAGAAAGATATTAATTATTATGTAATAACTTTCACTAATTGTTTCTCCCTTTAGAGTATTTAAAAATTGGTTGTGTTGACAATAGTAAAGGATAATGAATGGTTGTTAAGATGTCTGTAGTACAAAATGAAAT
>JAOBAS010000072.1:5075344-5103816 GCA_025311575.1 Elanoides forficatus
TCCAGGACAAGTGACTAGCCCAACTTCATAGGCTTGTAGCCCCAAACCAAGTTACCGTTTCTTCATTCCTCTTGCCTCCATGTTAAGACATTCATTTGATCTTCATGGGTGCTCTGACATTATAAATTTTAGTAATCTAAAAAATGTAATGCTTGGGGACCATATTGTTTTGTGTAGATGGGATGTACATGCACCCATGCACATGTCCAGACATGCGTGCACACCCATATGCCTTGGTACTTGGGTACAGCATTTTGCACTCCTTTCATGTGCAGTAACACAGCTGTAAGTTATATTTGCAGTGTGTCACAGTCAGGTTTATACTGTATGTATATACAGTCACAAATAAATGTAAAATGCTAGATTTGGCACCCTTGTGTTATGCAAAATGAAGGCTTCCTACATTGTTTGATTACCTTCTGGTTAATTTCCCCAATTAATCTGAGATCTTGCTGAATAATGAAAGACAGGACTTTCAATGAGCCCCTTCTTCGGCTATATTATTACACATGGAGGATAGGACTGAGTTTACGTTTACATCCATTAAAATAACCATACAAAATAGCTTTAAAAAAATTGATGAATAAACCAAAAAATACATCTATTTTCCTAAGTGCAAATGCAGTGGTGTATCTATGTATTTAAGAGAGACAATAAAATGTATTCTTAAATTTTATGAAGAGCAAATAAGTTCTAGTAAGAACATATATAATTAAAATTAGAGAGTTGTATTTTCTCTTTAATGTGGCCTGCAACATTTTTCCTGTTTTGGTATACAACCATAGAATAATTTCTGTTAAGACTGAAGGATTCATACAGTAATGATGCTGCATGTTTTGGTTTGTGAATATTTTAAGGCATGTAGCAGTGTAAATAACACAGATTTTTTTTTTCCAAATTAATTAGCTCTATAACACTATCCAGTAATACTGTAATTTGCAGTGTAGCAGGCAATTTTACTATTTTTTTGTAAAAAGCTAGACTTCTGAATCTTACAGTTGCATACTAATGTGTGGTGAATAGCCACTGATATTTTGAGGCCTTATAGTGCATTACACCTTCATCTACAAGTATCTTTCCTGATCTAAAGTAAAATTGTGTCATGAATTTGAAGATCTAGCAGATGTGCTAGCCAGTCAAAATATCAAGAACAAAACTGCTCAGAGTTAGTAATCATTACAAACAGTACATTTTTAGACAGGACCCCTATTAATTTCTCTAATAAACAATGTATCTGGACCTCTAGGACATACAACATATCTGGAACATATTTGCAATTCACCATAGTTAACAGCAAATAATTTAATGTCATTGTTTTAAAGGTCTGTGCTTAAAATAAAAATGAGAAGAAAAGCTTGCTAAATCGCTCTGTCAAGTGGGTAATCAGATAATTGAAGTAATTAGACAGATCAAACTCATTTTCAGAAAGCAGTCCAATACATGAGACATTTTACTTTCAGCTGTTATCTGTAGGTAACAGAATTATAACCCATAAAATATCTACAGACAGACTTTTGTTCATTTCACGTAAATAATTGGCATTAAGGTAAGACAGTCTTACATGCATGCATGTATACCACATGTACATTAAAAACCTGAAGCTTTAAAAAGTCGTATGCTAGTAAAGTATTTGATTTTTAAAATATTTTGTTCAAATTCCTACCAGTTCACACTGCTCCCAGGAGAGACCAAGGAAATATTAAAAATACTATCGAAATAAAAAGGATAAGATATTTGTCACTCTCGTTTAAATTGATGTATGCTGCTGTCCTATAAACGTCACATCGGATAACCCTGAAAAATTACCATGAATCTCCATAATTACGCATATTCATGATGGTGTTTTGCATAGCGCTAGCAGCAGACTGCATGGGGGGGCTATGAAGGGAGGTGGGTGAGGAAAGACCGAATGGTCTGACAGACTAAAATTATTACTAGCATCCTAGAAATAGGCTCAGCAACTGTTCCGTTTTGCTTGGTTTACAAAAACAAAACAAAGTCTCTTGTGCCACTAGCGTGATGCTTACGATTCGCTAGCAGTTTTGTGCTGCATACTTAGCCGCAAAATTTAGTGAGGATAAATTGCAGAGAGACACCCGTGCTAATTAGAAGGGTCTTTTTTTTATTACTGACAGTTGTAAAGAAAACTGGGAATGAGAAATCAGAGGAGTGCTTTTTCAAAATTGCTTTTTTCGTGGGGGGAGAAGCGTTGCATTTCCAGCAGTGTACCACAGCACGGGTTCCTCATCTGCTCACTCGATGGAGGTGAGCCTGGTGCATCCTCACTTCTGCACCCAAGGTGAGGCCCAGGCAATATTCAAGAAAACTGTTAAAAGACCAGGAGAGACAGAAAGGTTGTCCTGCCCCTGGCTCAATAGCTTTTTGTGCCGAAAGCAGAGAGCAGAGTTAATCGGAGGCTCTAGAAGTAATTATCAGCAGGGTTTGGGCAGTGTGGTTGCTTGGGTAAACAGCGATTGTTCTTTCCACCAGATCCCGAATAAAAATAACAATACTGGCATTGTCCTCCACCTCTCATTAAGGGGCTTTGGGGATGGAGCTGGGTGCTGGGAGGCGAGTGGGAAACTGACAGTCAGACCGTGCTCCGGAGGAGCCTCTCCTGATCCCGCTGCAGCAGGCTCCGGCTTTTGGCATCAGCGGTGCCAGCTGCATGGGGAGAAGCCAAGCCTGTCATACCATCTTCTCATCAAACCTTCAGTGTGGGGGCAGAAGCGCCGTTAGAGCCTAATGAAGAAACAAACACAAAAGGGAAGATTAGGCCTCGTTAACACGTGGGTTCATTGGCCCCCAACGAGATCCTGTCAGCCACGGAGAGACGGCTGCATAAGGCGTTTCATTTGTTTATTTTTTTTTAAAGGGGGAAAGAGCGATGTGAGCGAGGTGGTATTTTCTGTGTTTTTAGACATCTTGCCATGACCACGTAGCCATAACCCAGCAGACTGTGATTGTCAAAAATTGCATTTGCAACAGCTCTGTCAACAGCCACTGTCAGAGCTGACAAACATGTACTTTGAAAACGTTGATATTAACGATATTGTACCGCTTGCGTCCAAAATGTTCACTTACACACTCTACTAATACAATTGCATGCTTTTGGATGAATAATTGCATGGGCCTTTGTGTGTTGTTAAGCTCAACCTACTCTTCAGGACCAACGCCGCATGTGATGGCCCCAAGGTGTTCCCAAGACTGGGCTACGAGCTCTTTTCCCCGAAGGATGCTCTCCTTCATGAGCTGCTCCACTCATTCCAGCAGTGTTTCTTGTGGGGCCAAAGGCTGCTAGCTGTGAGCATGGGGCTTACAGGCTGGTCCTCCAGTCCTGCTTCATACTTCTGCATTCAAAGCAAGGTGGCCTTACTCAGGGTCCTAACCCCAAAACCTTTTGCATATCCCATTTCTGGAGGAGCCAACGGCAATTTTGTGTTTGCAGTTTGAAGAAGTAAGGCCCCTGTCTGCAAGCCTGTAAACTAGGCTGCCTGCAGGGGAAGGTTACCACCAAACAATGGAAGTCTGTGTAAAGTAGACTGTAGAATTACATCCTCAGCAAGAACTCAGGATTTGGCCCTGCATTAGGCATGCTTTAATGTAAAGATACACTTAGCACTGTGTGAACTTGTGTGCTTGAATATGTATCACCAGAACAATGGATTGGGGGAAAACAGACATGAAACTTTTTGCTGAATTTATATCAATAGATAATTTGGAGGCTGGAGGTTATTTAAATGTTTACATTGATACCATATGTGCATACATGTGTGCAGGTAGAAGAAGATACAAGTAGTGTACATAGAAATATTTCTATTTCAGTGTGTCGGTGATTTTACGTTTTCATAGCTGAGTACACTTGAAAAGAAGTTGAACACTGGAAACAGTTCTCAGGTGTTTCTTGCACAGACACATGTACGTATTTACCAGAAAATGGCCGGGAAGTTTGATAGGTACGATGTGACAGTTATTTTCATTGTTGTAGGTAATCAGTCACCTGCAGAAGGGTGTGCTCTGTGTAGACCCAACACGAAGCTTCTCTTTGTTTATACTGCATTTAGCTATCTGTCAACCAAAGGACACTGGTAGAGTATATTTTAAATGTTAATACTCTAAAGAAAACAAGAGAACATCGATTGAATGATCTGTTTGCTGAGCTGCAAGGTGTGCATAGAACCTGTACAAGAAAGATCCATAATAAATCCCTATCTTTGAAACCTCAGGTGCATGTTTGATGAAGGTAGCCTATTGCTAGAAGACAATCATGTAGAAGGATGTACACAGTATTTTGTGTAGAGAAGTATCTGATTTTTAAACAGGAATTTTGCCAAAAACCCCTGTACATTTTCTGCTTTGGACAGCCAAATTTTGTGCAAGGTTGACTTGAGAATTGTTTGCAAAGTTCAGCTTCTTCCCAAGTATGCTCTGCTATAGAAAGAAAATGCATAAATATTTGAAATATATAACAACATATAATTTTATGAATGCTGGCAAGTAACACAAAGTCCCTAACAAGCTAAAATAGGTTTTATGTTACATTTACCAAAACTTTGACTTCAGTATATTTATTTCCATATACTGACTCACTCCTGCCTAGGTGGCAAGAAGAAGAAGAAGTGATTATGATGCAGTTGAATTGCAAAATCAAGAGCTATTTCACATGGACTCCACCCCCTGGGATCTCAGTGAATGTATGCCTTATTTAGTTTTTTCAGTTTTTAGTATCATTATCACACACCATTATTTTTGTTCTATTTTGCAAAAATTAAAAAGTACCTTTCTATTATGAGGATTAGCGTTACCTTTTCAACACATAATGGCCTAGTGTTTTGTCAGGTTTTTATGATTTAAGACCTATCGAAATGAAATGTCTTTCTTTGAAAAATGCTTCTGCAGATTCAGAGACTACAGGCAAAAAGAGCCTACTTTTAGTAATAATCCTTGTGATATTATTTGGTACTCTGTTTAGTAGTCAGAAGCCCACTGTTGTGATTTTGTGAAGCTATTTTTGTGAAGCTGCTCATTCAGTAACAAAAATATATGATTTTATTGTTGTTGTTGTTAAACTAAGCAGCAGCCCTTCAGTTATTTTCAAAGAGGGGCAAATGATCTAAAAGACATTGCTAAGAGCCAGTACTGCCGTAAAATAGCATAAGGCCAATATTAGTGCAGTTTGCAACTACGAGATCATATTTTTCTTTACACAAGTAAGTGAACTTTGTAATAACAGAATCTAAATTTGTTATCAATTACAGAACAGTTAAATATATTGTTAGAACTGTAGCTAATGCAATCATGTATATGTGAGAATTATGCAAATTACAGATGAACTATTTCATAGATTATTATTTGTTCCTTAAAGAATTTCAGGTTGTATATACAGTTATAAGACTGATAAAACCAGCACCTGAAAGCACTGTTTAGCAGATACTAACTATTACAGGTATGTCATAAGGTCATAACATACATTAGTATCATATAGAAATTAAATATCCTGTGTACTGCCTGTATGTAGTGCTATCATCTATGTATTTCATGTATTTAGATATGTGATTGTTGGTGCCAGATCTATAGAGAGAATATTAAGATAACCACTTTTTGAAAACTCTGTTGCTGGCTGGTCAGCAGTACTGCAGCCTTCAAATTCCAGTGAGAATTAGCCCGAATTACTGTACATTTTATGCTTTAAGTAGCTTTTGAGAAAGATTAGATTGCATATGCCAAGTCCTTTGAGGAGATTATTAAAATATTTTCAAAAATAAATATTGTGATATTGTCTCCCTTCCAGCTCTATTTTATTTGAAGGCAAAATGATCTGTCCCAAAGTGTTTAAAAAAAATCAGAGAATATTTTTTTAAAAAGAAAGTATATATATTTACAAACACATATATACATACGCTTACTATATAGTCATATATATGTATATATGCAGTATCCAAGTACATATAGAAATATACGCACATACATACACATACCTATCTCTCTATATACACTTACTCTATTATTTATAAATATGCACATAAACATATGCAGTATACTCAAAATTTTTGTATCTATAAGTAACATTTTATGTTTTTCATGTATTACTACACGGCTACTATAAAAAATGAATAATATACAGGAAAATATCAAGCATAATAAAAAACAATAGATTCATTCTTACAAAGCTTAAGCAAAACCACCCCTAACAACAATTTATAAAGTTTGTGTTTTCATTTCTCCTTCTTTACTAGGAAAGATAATAAATAAAGCAGAATAAAAAGCCACTAAGATAAAATATTACTGTGGTGGTTACAATGAATCACTTAATAAGGTTTTGAATATGCCATTTTTTACTTACTTCTGTGGTACTCCTGTGAATAGTCTTCACCAGCCCTACTTACTCTAGTCAATGACACATAAGGTGAGTGAAAATTGCAGAATTAGACTCTGAAAGGAATATTAAAAATTCTAAGAAAATCACTGAAGCAATCCTGCAAGATACTGAGTACTTTGCAGCTAAACTGACATGAACTCATGAGCAGGGTAAACTCAAAGTGTGTTCTCAAAGCTAGATATACACAGCTTTAAGTGCTTTGCTGAGTGGGAGAGAAAATGAACAAAACTTTCTTGCCCTGTTTTTTTGGGTGGGTTTTTAAGCAATATTTTGCTGTAAGTGTTGAGAATGGGTTTTCTGAAATGTGCAAGGTTTATTGCAACAAATTACCTTCTCCCTAGTACATACCATATAATCCCCCCCCCCCCCTTTTAGAATAACAAAAATCATTCAATAAAGATATAGGACCTGAGTTTTGTTCTCAGCCCTGCCAGACACTTCTCTGTGAAGAAGGTCTGCCTCTTGAGGCCAAATTCAACCTGATTGATCGGATTCATGCCCACTGAAATAAATGTAAATGGTAACATTTATTGCCTTGCAAGCATGTCAGAGTGTTTAATTTGTTAATGCTTGTGCATTATGTTCAAGTTCCTCATGTAAGGAACAACTAAGACACATGGTTGTGCTGTGAGATGGGTAGGATAACCGTACATGTGGCCACAGAGCTGGTGAACATCAGACGATGGTTGGGAGGATGTCCCGGGTGGGCTCTGAGCAGGATAATACTGATATTATCTAGAGGAGGTCTGTTCACCAGCCCAGCCTACTGCACAGGGCAGGTGAAGCACTAGATGAAGGAGGGGAAAGAGGTTTGACTTGCATCTATCCAAGTCCGATGAGCTTCACTCAAACCAATGCAAAGCAGGACGAGGTAGCGAACTCCAAAAGCATCAGCTATGTATTTTACAGAGCAAAGATTATATTAATTGATGTCCCAAGTAGAAAAGTTTTGCAGTCCCTTGAAGAAATTCAGTGTTTCTGCCTGTGGGGGATAATTTGGAAATACCTGCTTTTTAGTGGATGCCTCAGGTAAAACAATCACTCTTTATGAGCTAAGAATAAAAGTCAGCCCTGTCAGGGTTCTTTCAGAAATTTGCAGAGAGGGACATAAAATACTGGAGACCACAATATCTTTACTTCCCACCCTCCTTCAAATTTGGCACTGGTATAGAAATCTAAATAGCAACTTGGTCTGTCTCTAGACCTTCTGTTTTCCAGCAGTGACTTCAATTTCATTGTTCACCTTTCTTACAAAAATATTAGTACTAAATACTGAGCTGTGCCACAGACGTGTCCAGCCCCAGAGCTTTGTGTGTATCATTCAGCTTTCTACTAAGTCCTATTAAGTTTCTGTTAATTTTCACAGATGTAATTTATTATTTCCCATGACCGTTTTTTCCTCTTGCTCTCCATTGCTGGTTTTTTGCCAGTTTTGTACACACTTTACCTTCAGAGGTGTTCCCCTCATTCCTTGCCTCTTGTTTTATAAATTTTGTCTCCCCTTTTCTTTTTCCTCCCATTGCATTTTTACCTGCATCCCTACTGTTAAAGCCTCCCTCCATCCTTCTGACTCTCATTTTGTGTGGTTGCCTTCCAGTTTCCCCCACGTGTGCAGCCATGCTCAGCTGTTCTGCCTCCGCAGATGCTCTCATGGGGTCCCTGGTATTCACTCTGCAGCCAGCGCTTGCTCACTTGTGTGCTCCCAGGCTTTACTTCAGCTGGACACAATAAGGCACTCAGTTGGGTCGTGCAGATCTCTGGACTTTGAAGTCTAATTGGGAGGCACTTTTCTTTCTGGAGAAGTGCCATAGATGCATGTGGCTGCTCTTTTGGGTATGAGAGGGCCAAAGAAAACTCTCTTTATCGGGAGAGCTTAGGCCACCCTTCCTTTAGGTAGACTAAGACTGTGCTGTTGAATCACAGGCTGACTTACAGGAGCACTGGCTTCAAGCCTTATGCACTGCAACTGCGTGAGGGTGGAGAGAAGTCACAAGTCCTGTGTGCTGCCGGGGAATTTACCAACTGTCAAATTGCCCAGGCCAGCTTTGCCACAAAGCCTGTTTAAAAGTGGATTTAAACTTACCAACTATATGCTTATTTTGAAACATAACTGAAATATTTATTGCAAATGTAGTTCTACATATGTTGTTTAAGATTATGAGCAGTGTATGTACTGTAACAATAATTTTCCTGCTTTCAATTCTTCAGCCTCCCTTGTTTCAATGCCTGTGATTTATGAAAATACAGTTGTGCAATATCTGTCTGTTAGAAGTACGACATGGCCCAAATCCCATGCTGACCTGCACCACGTTCAATTATTAAATCCAGTGAGTCATGTTACGTGAAAGTCCTCCACAAGGATCCCCGGGCCCATACAGAAAACTGCCTGCCCTCTTGAGTGCACAAAACAGCCATGAAACAAAGACTGCTGCACACCCCAGATGCCGGGTTGTGTTCTTCACAGTGCTTTTCCCACAAAACCACAGAGCAATGAGAATTAGTTGGCAGAGGTTGTTTTGCTCCTAATGGTATGGATGCTGTGGCCAGAACGCCCCATGTACAGAGTGTGCCTGGGCAGTCGCTCCTAACCTAAAGCTATCTGTGCAAACCTTATTTACCATGTGTGTGAGGAGGGATGAGTCTCATCCTCAGCTGCTCATGCATGATCATGTACTGTGCCCCGCTAAGTGTTCTTAATCTAAGTGAAATATTTCACAGCCTTATAAAGTTTTTCTAGGTAACCTGCTATACTAGTGCATGAAAAATGCTTCTTTACTATTTTATGAAGGCTGGTGTATTTCAGACTTGACCACATACATTTGTGTTAAATCAAATCTGCTGAGTGTGTCTGTATGAGGACTAACAAAAATGAATGCTCCAGCTGTAGGCATTGCAGTGACCTATTAACCTGAATTTCATTCCTAAATCTTTCTGTATTTAAAACTTAATTTGGCTACCTGCACGCTCTGCCAATTCATTCTTATTTTATTTATCTCTTTATTTCCTCAAGTATGTTCCCAATGAAAGATTAAGTAACACGTTTTAATGAAGGAGTTTATTCTTAGTTTCAAGTGTCATGTGAAAGTCCCTCAAGTGGAAATTATTACTCAGAAAGACCTCTTCTGTAAAAAAAGTGTTCACACATACAAGTTTTGGCAAGGATGGGCCCTCAGACTGCCGTGAGAACCCTTCCATGGATAAAGTTAGTGAGGTAAGTAATTGTTTGCAAGACTAAGCCCAGATACAATAAATATGAATGTGGGAGAAACAGAAGCAGTTTGCGGAGATGTTAGCTCATGATGAATGTCGATATATTTGGAAAAGGTACTTTACTCTCTGGCATTCATAAAATTTATGCCATAACTGTATATTGTAAGTGTCAATAGAAATACAAAAAAATCTTTAGATAATATATTTCTAGAGTGAACATAATTCACATAAACCTCATAGATTCAAAATAAAAAGAGATAGCACCAAGTGCCCAGAATTCAAACACTGAAGCACACAAAGCTTTGTTGACTTCCATGGGACTACTTATATGATGAAAGTTACCTATATTCCTAAGTGTTCACATTATTGTGTTCTAATAATGTCATCTCTCTTTTATGAAAAGCACTAGCACCCATTAAAAAGAATAAAGATCCTGCTAAGGTATTGGTGCAGGAAAAACCACTAAGGGAACACGCATGTGCATTTCTGTTAGTAAAATCCTCTTAGGGCTTGACCGCTTGCACAGCCATCTCTAAGCAGTAAATAGTGTGCACTGATTCATGTCAGACAGACTTCTAGGAAGTCACTGTTTTTTATTTTGCCCACCTCTTCCTCCAGAGAATAGTAATCTGCAGGTGAGCTCTTCCAGTAGTAAATTATTCCTCACTCCCTGCATCCCTGTGCCTGCTGGAGAGCTCGGGGATGTTATCCACCCCTTGCGCTTAGCTCATGCTGTACCTGCTAAAGAGGTGCAAGGTGATTGCACGCAGGAGTTGAGAACTACTCTTACCCATATGCAGTAAGCCACAACCAACCTTTATTATTATTTTCCAGACTTTCTATTAGTAGATAAAGCCAATTGAAATCTTTTCTTTCTCACTAGATGATAAAACAGTTCACAGATTTTTGCTTTACTTACCCCACTTTTGTGCCAACACTGCCCATGCAACTATTATCAGGTAAAAATATAAAACTACAGCATTCTGTTCATAAAGAAATTTACTTAAGAGGGAGAAAAGCTTTGAGAGTGCCATAAGGTTCTCCATTTTCCTCTCTAAGGGAGCAAACTAGCTCATGCAGAAGGAATGGGATCAGAACTATGGATCCAGCAGATCCTTCAAACCAGTGACAGGTAAAAAGCGCTCTGACTGCGGAGTCCTGTGGATGCACAATAACACAATTGGCTTAGAAGTCACTCTGGCAAAGCCTCTCCCAGTGTCATGATGGAAAGCTCATAGGGCCCTTTGGAAAGCAGCACAGAAGCTGAGGATGGAAGCTCATACTGATAAACTGGAAACTCCTTGCAGAATTCCCTGGAAAACCTCAAGGAAACTGATCTGCGGAGGCTCGTGTCATTTCCCAGCTTCGAGCCTTCCTTGTTTCCATTTTATGGAGGCTGCTCATATGGCTTTTAGGGGAATTCTTCTGGTCATATTTGCTGCCATCCTACTTTTTGCTGTTTATGTAAAGGAGAAAAGCACCAGGCTGACTTGTTACTTCATGCACTTAGAAAAGCAATGGCTCAAAAGCTGAAAAGGCCTTTTTTTTTTTTTCCCAAAAAAGTCTGAACTTTTTAGGTAGTGTAGTTCCTCATTATTTTTCTCTCCATGTCCAGAGCAAAAAAGGAGATTGGATTACTCCCCAGAACAGCCATCAAAAATTCCCCTATTAGTTCCTACTTTATGGAAGGCCTATTCCTAGCCAGAAATTGCTCATGCCCTGTGATTCATTTTGAGATGTGTTCATTTATACTGTCTCTCCAAAAACTATCCTCTGTTGCTGTCTGCCATATGTAAAGGATGAGAGAAAATAAGACAGCACTGCCATGGTAAGCCAAACCCAGACTTGTTTTTCAATTCATCCTAAATGATAAGCTTACAAACATGCAAAAGTGACTGCTCAGTGGGTCTGGTGTGATGGGCTAGATGCTTGAGGAAGGAGAAATGTCTTTGTTCTATGCCATGAAAATTTCTTCCTTATACCAGTTTACTGAAAAACTAATATTCAGTGCTAAAGAAGAGCCCTGCTGTTTGTATACTACCCTCTCCCATCCTGAAAAGTAATTTGTCATGTTACCAGCTTAACTACATGAGATGGGGATGAGGAGCTGGTGAAGGACCCTGCCTTCCTCAGCATGGGTGTTTGTGCTGACATCCCTCCTGGAAGGGAGGGGAATGCAGAGGTGGCCAAAGCATATCCTCCGTAGAGGATGCCAACTTGTTTACCTATAGCAAAGGGATGCCGTTGCTGGTCTATACTGATGTGCTTTGCCACAGAGAGATTTGCAGGTCTGTGCTGTGTACTGTGTATGTCTTAATAACAGCACACTATTAACATGTAATCCACAAGGCTGATCTTTAGGAAAACTCTGCTGTTTTCCATTAGAAAATACTGCATGCCAGATGCCAATTGTTACTTCCTTGCAGTGTTTTAATCAATCGTGTGCTGTTTCCATCAATAAACACAACACTCAAATCAAGAAGAAAACCCTTTGCTTCATGGTGGAGCATCTTGTGCCTCCTTTGGCCACAGATGCTGACAGGCAACATTTCATCAGCGTTGACTGGCTTTGTTTTTGCTTTCTGTTTTCTGTTGTGCAAATGCCAGCAGGACCTGATTAGGATGCTGAACATATCGTTAGCAACATTGCTAATAAGTGAACGCTCCCCAGTGCTTATTAGCAGGGTCTTGCCGCATGGTGAAATTGTCATTTCAACTCAGGGAGCTGGAGCAGGGGAAGTAAGAGGCAGTGCCCAAGGTCTGTCTGTCTGTCCACACATGTCCACACTGCAGCTGGAGTCACCAGGACAGTGGGACTGGTTGAGGTTCAAGGTTGCTGCTGACATTCAGCTATCACAGCTTCATTGTCCGCGTGCCCTCCCTCCACTGACGCATTCAAGGGTACTTTATAGCCACCACAAAGAGCCAGTCAACTGATACCATTGCACTCCCTGCGCACACAAACTGGGCGCTTGTTCGGGACTGTTGATACAGTCTCACGTTTATTCATCAGCAGAGCCATTGAAATTGTAGCTCACTCAATGCCTCTCCTAACAACGTGGGCTTGCTTGTTTAGTCCAAACATTTAGCTATGTCTTTTTAAAGTTTTGCATGGTATTCTCTAATTGAGGTAACATTATCTGCATTTTAATGCTGGGCCATTTGTGTCCAATGAAATATTACCTGAAGAACCCTGCCATTTACCACGCTGGTTTAAATACAAGTGGCTGCAAAGAAAAAAATACACACAAAAGATGTAAGCAAGGGAAAAACATGCTGATATTTATTTGTTCTGAAATCCAATTGCTTAGAAATAGAGTCTGTGGTGAAAAAGGGAAAAACGTAAGCTTGAGTCAGGGAAGAGACAGTGATTAGCTCCATTGTTAGGGGCTCTTTGAGCTTCATTGGTCCTAAAGAAAAACCCACTAATGAATCTACTGAAGCTTGCCAAACTTCAGAAGACAACTTAGGTTGTGCTGCCTGTCTGACACGCGGTAGTAAACTATGCTGATACAGAAAACAGCAAATGTGCATCTTTATTAACTGCTTTCCTGCACAAGCCCTACAAAGACTGCTGACAATTACTTATTCCAAAAATGTGCTTTACCTGTAAGTGCAGCTCTTTAACTGGGAACTTTGATTTTGGAAAACCAATGCACAGAGGATAAAATATAAAATAAACGAGGCCTGGAGCTATGTGCTAGTGGAAAAGTTAAAACTCTTTTTGCTGCTGTTTTCACAATGAGGCCAGAGGAAAGTTTGTTTTCTCTGAACTTGCTTAGGAGATATTTATTTTGGTGTTTGTCTTGATGCTTGATCAATGTGTACAGCCAGACCTCACCACCACGGTAAAGTTTGCCATTGCATTAGCTGTATCTCAAAAGCTATTGGTTGCTAAACACTCTACTCAAAAATACAGGTTTTACCACACAAAGCCATTTCCTCATGTTTTTTTCCTGTCTGCTTTTCCATGTACTGGTGGAGCTCCTTTGTCACAGTGCTGGTGCAGCAGAGACTGCAGCAGAGCAAACTTACCACCAGCGTGCCTTGTCTGATGGGGAGGGACCACCTCTAGAGGCTGCAAGCTGCTGAGACAGTCAACAGGGGTGCCAATTAGTGTCAATTGTTGCCATCGTTCTCTGATATGGACACCTGTCCATTGGGAACCAGCCCGAGACCACCAAACTAATTTGACAGAAACCAATGAATAGGCACCAGCTGAAAACGGTCTCCGGTTACACACCAGCTATGTGAACTGGCCTGCTAAGAGCATGCGTTAGGCTGTGCACACAGAAGGCCACGCATTGTTGGCAATGATGAAGCACTGTATTCCACCCGGGAAAACATATATATTGTCGTGTAGGTAACAACTGATATTCAGGTGATGGTATGAGGGGGCCCTGGAGGTGAATGGTTGTCTCCAGGTGAGGCACCACTGATCTACCCATCGCTGAGAGTCCCACCTACCTCCAGTTGGCTTTACACTTTACCAGCCAGATCTTGCACAGGGCTTTATCATTTAATCTGGCTCTCCAGTGGAAAACTGCAATCCTAACCTCTCCATTGCCACTGGGTCAATTAGAAGGTTTTAAAATGACCAGATGGGACACCTGCTAACCTGCCTTAGCAGGAGGTCAGGATAGACTTTCCTGAGTTGGGGCCAGAAAGATCTGGCTGTGGCTGACAGGTGTTTTTGCCTCCTTCACAGCCATCACAGTACAGACCCAGTAGCCACAGGTCTAACTCCTTTAAGTGTTACGGTTCAGAGATCCAGTTTTAACTTGTCAAAAACCAGTGCAGAGAATGCTAAACCAGCTGTTCCTCACAGACACCGTATCTGGTAGTAGATGGTTCCTTTGCAGTGCTTATAAATAAAATTGAGGCTATTTAATACGACTTAGTCTGTGTAATTCTTCCCTTGTATGTCCAAGGCAGTGAAACAGTTCCTGTATTCAGTCATGGTCATGCACCCAAAGGTTCCCAAGTTTGTTACCATGCGTTTAAAAGTGCATAAGCCTTGACTACATCACACTAGATGAGTGCAACTGAAAAGGTTTAACTGAACCTCTTCTCCACTTCTTCCAGTTTTCTTTAAAGTAGTGCATCATGGTGTATAGATAAAGCCAAGAATGTCCTGCAGCTTGGAAGAAGGCCAATGTCTGAATTTAGGCATTGACTGAGTTCCCATTGCTCCAGAATGAGTTAGTCAACTTCTGCAACTAAGCGTTGCCAGACATTTGGGTTTAACCCGAACAATGTGTGTTTCTGAGTAGTTTCCAGTTTTATGGGTTGCAGTGCAACCTGGATCCTTGAAAGTCCAGGTATAAATAGCATATTCTTGTGAGGATACTAATCCATTGCCAAAGTGATATTTCGTGCTTCATCCACCCTCAAACACACACTGAAACAGGTAACAGAAAAAAAAAATTCAACTTCATCACAAGGAACACCACTCTGAGTCCCAAGGAGGTAGAAACACCAGCTACATTGTGCATCTGGCTCTGCTTGGAGGAGATGATTTAGGCAGCACCATGATTCTGGTCCAAGATGCTCAGCAGAGAGCAATGGGCTTGGACACAGATAAATTTGCTCTGACTACTTTTTGTGCTATGTTTGTTTGGAAAATTAAAAAAAGAGAAAGCAGTGTAAATTACTGTGAAAAGATAGAAGAACAACAATAGCAAAGAGCATCAGTGTAGTACAGTGAGGTTATTTGCATAACAAATTTTCCACCACTTTGTATGCATGTATGTAGAAACACAAATATACTACCAACTTCACAACATTTCTTAAGTAGTATATGTCTGTGTGTTTTTCTAGCAGCATCATCTGTATTTCTGGATGAATCACAAGGCCATGCTAGTAAAAAACAAATGCCTAAAAGTAGGTTTCCAAGTCTGATTTTGCCTGTTTTGGATGAGATGTAAAACCAGTAATTCCTATTGGCATCAACAGGAGTTGCAATTATCAATTTTTGGAAAATCAGGTTACTTATGAGTAAAATTTTCCAAAACCCCTGAATAGGTTTATAGGAGAAGTAAAATCTTTTGTTAACCCAACCGACATGTTGAAAAAAACAGGGGAGCTTTCAGGTTTGTGAACACTTCCTAACATCCCAGTCTCATAAAAGATATTAACTCTTCCTGGAAATTTTGCCTTTTGTGTTGAAGCCCTCATGACCGAAACAAAATTATTATAAAATTGATTTAGACAATTTAAACATTCTATTTTCATGGGCCTAAAATTAGGCTCCATTTTTTGATTGACATGACCACATGCATTCTTGCTTAGGGCATTCCTGATTAACAGTGATTGTGTATTGGGATTACGCTGGTTTCAAGGCTGTGTTGCTCTTCCAGCTCTTCCTATTTTCTGTTCTTTTTGTATTCCATCTTGTCCTGAAAAACCTTGTATTTCAATGGCTTTTTTCCATTTTGTAAACCTAAATCTGCTACTGATAAAATCAGTGAGACCTACATCACTGATGCCTGAAGAATTACAACAAAGCCATATTGTTTGGATAAAATATATCAAGCAAAGGTTCTTCTTGTGATTTTAAAGGCTGGGTCATGCATCATTTTCTTTTATAGCTTAACTTGCCTCCTCATTGACACAACTCGTTTGCACTCTTCTACTTCTTAAATAAAGAGCAAACACCATAATGTATCACACATCCTTCACATGAGGCCATTCATTAATAAAGGAAGTGTTTAGCTGCAGCAATATTGCAGAAATAATGTTTGGCCTTTTGTGAATGAATGACAGAGAAAATTTCTGTATTTAACAGTTAAGAACGCCTCTGGTGGTCTGACACACTGGTATAAGTTATATCAGAAACAAAGTATTCTAATTCCCTCTCCCTTTTTTGACTGAAAAGTCTACATCTGACCTGAAATGTAGTACAGATTGTTTTAATTTTTATTCTAGCCTGCTAGTTACACCAAGTCATAATCATATATTGTTGGAGGAAGGTTAATTAGCAGTAGTAAAAATTAACCTTCTGAAACTCAAACTGCAATTAAACCAGATTGTAACATTTTTGCAGTTGTAATTGATGCATTTTTTGTTGTTTAAAACTGGATATTTTAATTACATTGGCTGGTTCTTTAGATAAACAGAAATAATTTTTAAGATACGAAAGACTTGCTGGTATAATTTCATTTTACCTTTCAACAGCACAGAGCCAAACCAAGCAGTTTACAAAGAAGGAATTTAGATAATATTTTGTTCTTGCAGATTAAAAAAAAAAAAGAAGAGGTGGATAGGGAGGGAAGAGGCAAAGGTAGTGGGAACAGCTTACTATTCTAATAGTGCAGTCTTTCATGGAAGGATTGCTGAAATACTCTTTGAGCTAATTTTTAATCTAGAATGAGAATTATTTGATGGGTTTACCCAGTAATTAGTAAGATCCATAATCAAGGCAACTGATTCTTTTCTACTGGGGAATCTAAGAAACCAAGCACATCTGTTAACAGCATACACAGTCAAGTAGTGTGCAACTGGCTTGCTTTCCCATACCAATGCTAGTAGTTCCTGATAAGAAAAAACCAAGAAAGCTTCCTTGTGTTAATAGCTAAGTTAATGTAAAAATAAAGTGATATTTATCCTGTAGGAGTAGTAACTGTGTTGTACTATTGAATTCGGTGGCTCATGATGCTGTTAGCGGCGAACACAACCAGACCTGCCGAGCTGTGCCTGGCATAGGCAAGTGTCTTGTGGTACCTCAAACACAGGCTCAAAATGAACTTATTTTTAATAATTGAGTAATTTGCCATTTGTAAATGATTTATAGGTCTTTTTGGTATTCTTGTACTAGATGACCGTGTTGGCATCTTCAATGTTTTGGGGTTGTTTATTGTTTGGCTTGTTGCTGATGGTTAGCAGAAGAGACACTTTCAGGTTCTGTTTGAGGAACCTCAGGGCTCTCTTTTAGGCAGTTCAGCCTAACGGAATTAAGCCTGACATGTTTCAACTCTATTTCTTTATAAAATAAACATAAAACAATGGTTTAGATTTCTAATAAAACTCTTGAACCGTGTGAGACTCAAACTTTCCCTGTTCCTTTACACATCTGTAAATAAAGGCCATAAAAGGAGAGTACAGCAGGATAAATCAACACGAATTTGAAATCCACTGCAGCATATTAAATGGCGCGGTCTCACTGAAAGAAAGGGTGACCCTGCGGCTTCTTGCAGTTTGAAGCTAATTGTTTTCGTCAGGACGGGAACGTCTGGAAGTCCACTGCAGTGTCCCACCAGCAAGGCTTCAGTAACTGAGCCGGCTTGCGGAGAATGAGCCCACTTTGTAGCGACACAGCAGGCTCAGACACCACCTATTCTGCTCTCCAAACTGTCATGCATAACAACTTCATTGTGCTAAATTGAACTTGAAAGCAACCAAAGGCTATGAGAAGGAGAGGCTATGAGAAAAGCGTGCTGTCAGCGCTGGCAAAGGCTGACCTGCAAAGTAGGCTCGGAGACAGAAGAATAAAAGACCAGGGCCCATGAACACAGCATATTGTTTCATTTTAAAGTATGATTCCCATACCAGAGAAAGTAGCAAATGTGATGTAAATTTATTTAAATAGATTCTACCGCTTAAAAGTTTGCCAGCCGCTCTTATCCAACTTTCCCAGCTCTCTGATTCGTTACTTACAGTGGGAATATAATGACATATAGTCATCATTGTAACAGCTTCTTTGCAGAGGCACAATGATGATTAATAGCTAGCAGCAAATTTTCACATGGGCTCTGAAGCACTATAGCGTTAAGCAGCCAAACACTCCCAAATCCCCCTTTTCTGTTCCACTGAAAAGTCCTCTCCTTGTACCTTGCAGATATGAACAAAGCCTATCTTAATTCCAATCAGCTTTTCCTCATTCAAAGAAACTTTCTCTTTTTCATAATTGATTCATGTGCATTTTTTTTCTGTCTTTCACAGAGCCTGAGACTTTTTTTTGCTGGAGGAGGGAGGAAATAATTTCAGTAATAACTTGTTTTGCTTTGTATTTCCCTCCAAAATATATTTCATGATATTTCTCAGCTAGTTGAGCTGATGCGCTTAAAAAGAAACACAAAATTGAAAAAGAAGCCTTAGCTTCCTCTTCGTTGGAAGATTATTAACCATGAGCACTGAGGGATGAGCTCAGAGAAACAGCTCTAGTAACTTAAGTCAAAGACTGAAGAGCAACAACAATAAGCTGCTTCTATTTATTGTATCAATTCCCATTCCCATGAGAAACTTACAACTGAAACTGGAACAGATTCATTTTTCCACGCAGAATTATTTCAAAGATAAGATAACTTTTAATAGAAATATTTTATCAGAAATTTTTATAAATACTTAGAAATATTTTATTTTTATTTTTATGTTTAATCACTGATGTGAATTTATTGGTTTTCCACAAATGTCCTTTCCACATTGATAGACAAAAAATACTTTAGGACCAATTAGTCTTTCTTTCATCACTTTCAGTGCGGTGTAACTACACTTTGAGGGAATTACACCTGATTTACACCAGAATGGGCATAGCACAGATCAGCAGAATGCAGTTTTCATTTTTTATTCAGGAAAACAATTTTAAAGAGAAAGAAAAATTTCAAAGCATTATTAGAAAGCTAACATTTACAAAGAATGTCAGTCTGTTTTGTTCCCCCTATGGAGGAAATTAGTTACAACTCTGTAGCTCCACATATGCATCACATATACTGTTAATGTTTGACTGGTAGACTTTGCACATGATTGGTGTTCCAGTCATAAATTGATGTACATCAGATTTGAACTGTCCAATCCAGGAAAGTACTTCCTTGCCATTTGCATATTAGATATAATGTAGACAAGAACGGGTTTTGAAAGTAGCATAGTATCTAGGAACAAATAGTGTTGGTTAAAATCACTCCATACATTATGTGAGAAGAGGAATTAAATACATTCATCATCAATCTTCTTCTTCATGCGCTTCAAAAGAACTATGGCCAAGTTGCCCATAAATTTGGTCAGTTTATTTTCTAGAAGAAGCTAAAATTTTTATCTTAATTTTGCTCCTAATGTATTCTTTTGAAATAATATAAAATATCAATGAACACTTTAAATTGTTTTTCATTTGTGGAAAATTCTAATTTGGATTGTTTCAGGGATGAAAGCTTCTAGTGAGACAAACAGCATGGCAGATTGGGTTTATGATTTTCATTGAAAATTTCTTAAGATTACCTAGGAAATAGCATTGCATATCAAAATCTCTCAAGAGATCAAATTTCTACCAAATTTCTGTCTGTTGCAGCACTTTGTGAACAGATTTACTCCTTCTGTATGTTTCAGAGATTTTTACCCTGGTGTAACTTAGCAGAATTACATATGATTTAATACATGTGACTGAAGACTTGACTCAAGTTCAGGATTTTTGTCAAGTGTTATTAATGTTCAGTGAAGTAAAGGTTGTATTACAAAGTTAGGATTCTTTTGCAGTATCAGTGTGTGAGATTCCTTCCTTGTAACTGAAAGATATACTGCATTAAAGAAATTCTTGCATTGTTTCCTGCAAATGATTTCACTTTTGACATTTAATTGAAATTGTTTGACATTTAATTGAAAGAGTTTGACATTCAATTGAAAGAGTTAAAAATAATGCAAATTCTAATACATAACAGTGACTTTTATTAAATAACACTTGCACTGCTGTTATTTAAGAGGGACTATCATTGAAAATATTCCTGGAGAAGTGGAAACCTAAACCTGCATATGAATGAGGGTGATCTGTTCACTGGCTTATGGACCCCAACTTCCTCAGATGGAGTCATAGATCTACCCCATGTCCCTGTGAGCAGTGTTTTGTATTTGGAAATCTGAATTTGCTGCAAAATATGTAAAATCTTGTGTAGTCAGTGAACTCCCCATTGACTGTCCATCTGAGGAACCTTATGCGTGTTGTTTATTTCAGCAAATACGTAGAATACATACACACTCCTGACAACCTCAGACAGCGGTATGCAAATAACTGGCATGAGGGGCTAAAATCTCAGATGACATACCCTTTTCAGGATGTGTCAGCACGAACACATTCAACATGCCAACATGTTCATGCATCCTAATGTACCTTTTGGAGGACAGCAGCATCCCAGCACAGCTGGGGTTTTACAGTTAGGATGCTCACGAAAGTGCATTTGTTCCACTTTTCGATGTGCATTCACTGTTTTCACAGAGCTGAGCTTTATGTAACTGCAGTGTTAGATGGGAAAACTCTTTTTACCACCAGTCTCTAGTGATTTGTGGGGGTAGGTCACATTACATAATTTGCTGAAAATATTAGATGGATCCAACCCAGGGGCATGGCCAAATATTCTTGGTCCTCGCAGAAGTCTAGCTCTGAATCTCAGGCTCATATCTCCAGCGTGCCTTGCCCTCTGTCTTCTGCTACACCGTGACCTTCTAAGCCACAGACTACAGCTATCTTCCCTCACTTTGAAGAATATTCATTCCCCTTCCACCATCAATCTTGACATATTTTGATACGTACCAAATCTTTCCATGGTTTCCCCAGCACAGTCCTATTCATACCCAAACAACACATACCTCACCAGTACAGCAGTTGCAGGTTTCCAGGTTAAATCTAGGAAAATATTGAAGTACATACATTTGCTTTTAGTGGAAAAAAGTCTAATTTTGCCATCTTTACTCATGCTGAGTGGTAACTTAAGGCTTCAGTGGAAAGCTGCTGCTGTAACAATTCAGCAGGAGTAGGGGTCAGAACCTACTTCTTCGTGGTTTTGGGAGAAAAAGTGATCATTGTGTTTCTTTTCCACTCTTGTTTGTACCAGATATATTCCTTCCCTCTGTCTACCTTCAGCCTTATTAAATTTTTCTGCCACCACTTCTTCTTCCCCAGAACTCGTTCTCTCACATGGTTCTTCTCTTTCCTCCATGTTGGTTTTTCCTGGAATCCAGAAAAACCTCATTCTTGTTCCCTGTGCAGCCACCTGGACTCCTGCATTGCCTTTTTCCACATCCATTGAAAATTCTCTTCTGCTCAGTTCCAGGCCATCAGAGGTCCATATCTCAGTGCCTCTTTTGCTTCAGAGCAGCCTTCCAGTTCATTGCCTCTTTTTGAGTTTGGTGACAGCATATGGGCTTGCATGTCCTCCATTTGCAGCAGCTTTTGGTCACCTTTTTTAAGGTCACAGTATTTTGTTGCAGTACCACACTCTCTGTCCATTGAAGATCTCAGACCTGATGTGCCTATTAAAGTGGTGTAATTGTCCCTGTAAGGGCTCCCATTTATAACGAAGAAGGGTCTCTGTATAGCATTTCAGCTCTTCCTATCTTAAATTAAATTTTCTCATTCCAGATCTACACAGTTGCACATTTCTGAGTTAGTCAGTTTTATTATCCAGTTCCAGATCACTACTTGTTTCCTCTGTGGGCTGTCAACCTTGTGATGAACCTAGATTAAATATCTGGATAAAAATTGTGCCAAAGCTGGTGAACAAATCCATTTAATTGTCTTGGGAAACAGCACTGTGAATGTATTGGCATTACGTTTTGTGCTTAGCTTCAGCTGCAACAGCCTCTGTTGAACAAAGAAGCCCAAAAGCTGTGAAGAAAACTTATTTCAGTTCAAAGTCTGCTCAAGTATTCAGAGAACAGCTTTCTACTTCTAAATCTCAGCTCTGAAAGTCAGGAAAGATAAAGAAGTCTTGCTGAAGGTTGCCCTAAAACAAGCCTCCATCTGCAATTTTCTAATTTTTATTTTTGCCCTGGTTTCTGCATATTCTTTAGGCCATCAGTAAGAGCAATAAATCCTAAGTATTATTAATACGATAGACAGATATCCTGTGACATCATGTTTCTTGAATTATTCTTTTGGTCCCTTGCTGACAATTTCTCTTAATTGTGCTGAAGGCAGACAGAGCTTTCTGCCTAGAATTCAACTATTCCTGTTTTGTCTCACCCTCACCTTTAACCTTTTACTTTCTGACTCTCATGGATCACCAGACTTTGTATGCTTATCCAATAAAGGACCTTCTCAGAAAGGAATCTCCTCCCAAGCATAATACATCTTATTCCTCCAAACTCTTAAAGCAAACAGTGTTCTGCAAAGAAAAGGAGCACTTTGTAGCCTTTAGGAAATAAGCCAATATGTTGTCCATTATGGTTAGAGTCAGCACTTGCCTCTTGCCTGAACATCATGCAAAACAAAGCCCAGTAAAGAATGGGGGAGTATGGTGTGAGTAAACATGGAGGGGAACTATTGTGGCAGGAAACCTGCATGTATTATGATGGTGGAGGAGAAAAGGCGTAGAAAGGACATGGAGAATCTATGGATTATCACAGTTTATGATAGGAAAGAAGCTAAAGCGATGGCTACTGGACATATTGAAAAGAATAAGTAGGATTAGCATACAAAGGTGTGCTTCCTTCTTCAGCTCACAGGAGACAATCCGTTCACATTTTCACATTGTGAAAAGATTTTAAAAAGTTTTAAGAGAGGCGCTGGAAAATTGGAGGGGGTCCAATTTGAGGTCAACAATGTGATCAGAGTGCTGGGGAACTTGACGAATGGAGAAGGGTTGAAAGAATTGCGTTTGTTTGGCCTGGGGACCATAAAGCTCAGGGGATCAAAGTAATCTTGTAGCATAAAAGTTGCTATAGGGTAGAAGCTGTCCTTGCTTCACAATGATGCATGGTGGCAGGACAAGAAGCAAGGGGCACAAGGTGCTTCAGGGGGAATGCTGTCTGGATATAAGAAAAACATCACTAAGAGCACTTTTAAATATTGGAACAGTTTGCCCCAGGGAAGTGGTGTAGTCTACCTTGCTGGAAGTATTCATGTCTTGGCTTGACAAGGCCCTGGATAACCTAATCCAAGGCCCAGAAGGCTGGACCAGACAATCTCCAGAAGTGCCTTCCAACCTGGACTTCTCTATGATTCTGTGACATACTAGAACCGAATTTAGCATAGGGTTAAAATCCTAGAATAAGGCTAATTTTAAAGACTATGTTAAAAATCAGCATGCATTTAAAATACCAAAATAAAATCATGAATTTTTAAATTACATTCATTTAACAAGGGTAAGGTGTTTGGCAGTTCTAAAAAAACTGAGGGTTCCAGGCCAATGTGCTCAGTTCTTCAGCCAGCCATTCTCCACTCTCACCCCAAAACTCTCTGCCTTGTAGGTAACTCTGTCAACTGACTTGTCCAGCTGTCTATCTGTCAAACAAGGATAACATACTGTGAGCTTTAGCTAATGTAAATAAGTGACTTGGATGAAAATGTTTATTGCAAAAGTAATCAGAAAACATAATTCTGTAAATAGTGAATTTTAATTGTTTTGAGTGTATTCCACTGTGACTGATGTCACTACACACCTTTTATTGTATGTTCCCTTTGATTTTGACTTCTCACACCCCCTTTTATTGGTATTTCAAGTCCCCCTATCTCTCCTCTGTAGTTTTAATCATCAAATCAACTAGCACTTCCATTTTGCTGCCTCTCATTTCCTATTCTTTATCTTATCATTTGTCCTAAAATAGTTCATCAGTTCTCACATCTTACTGCAGTGATGTGCTGTCAACCTTATCTCTTCTTGGAACTGATCCTTCTCCATGATCTTTCACACCAAATCCCTTTTCTCTGTTGACCTCCACCCCTAGCTTGTACCCTTTCCAAGACTTACAAGTTGGCAGTGTCTCTTACTGCTGCAGTGCATTCTGCTCTTTACTTCTGACGGTGTTACTTCTACTGGGATTACTGTCTACAGCTATGTTTTTTTATAATATAAACTCTTGATCTTTCTTTTCATCATTAGTTTTTTCCTCTTGTAACACCACAAACGCTACTTTATCTTTCACCTCTGAAGTCTCATGTTCTTATGCTCTTTTGCAGTAGAATCAACAAGGCCAGGTACCAAGTGATTTCCTCCTTCTGCATATGTTTTCAAACATTGCGTTTGTTACATTTGTAAAATAACTATGCTTCTGTTACCTGTTCAAGTGATGATTTTACAGTCTTTTCTGCCTTTTCTGCAGGTTCATGTCTCTCTGTTCTTGACTCCACTGGAGAGGTCAAGTTCTCCTCCCTCCTTCCTTTTCCATCATGTCCACTCATGTTCATCCCTATTTCTATGCTCTTATCTCCTTTCCTAACAACTTTACTCTATTAAAACCTGATGGTTTTGTGCCCTTATCATGCTCTCATCTTCAGGCACATGATGTGCTCTCAATGGGGAAGAGGCTAGGCAGCAGACACTGGAAAAGATGAATGGTGCTTCAGGAGGGCTGTCTGAGCTGTTGACGGCAACTTCTCGTGCTCCTCTCCTGGACAAGGTTGTCAACTTTAGTACAGAGCACTTCAGTGTCTGATCACCTTGACTCTCTCTGGGATTAACTCTGGCAGGCTGGCTGTTTACTCAAGAAAAACTGAAGAAGAAAATACAAAAGAATTAAAAGTCATCCAGATGGTAATGGTCTGTCTCTCCCTCTTCTGGAGCAGCCTGTGTGTCTCCAACCAATTTTCCTACTTCATTGAGTAGTGCTGGTTTACCGCCAGCATGGTACCTCTTTCAATACCACATTTTTGAATGGCACTTCCTATTTCAGCTTTTCTTCAAACAGTTGGGTCTGATCCCCACAACTGCAGCAAATGCAAATTTAGAATAAGAGGCGAGGCAACCCTGGCACACCCTCAGCTACAAACTGTCTGGGGACTCAAGTAGCTTTCCATTTAACTTAGATAAGCCCAAAGATGGTCTCAGTAACCTCTGTGTGTCCCATGGGAACCACTGCACTGGGTAAAGATCAGGGCAATAATTACATCTTTTGCCTTGCCTTACCTGCCTGGTCACGATCCCTCCCTAGCTAATGACTCCTACAAACAAGAAATGGAATATGGTATTGTAGAGCACAAAACCGCTGTAGCCAGACTTGTGGGACATGCCTCTTAGATTAGTATTTTTTCTCAGTCATGAGCAGAGTGCCATAGGTGCAATTAATAACAACACAACCTCATTTTTCAGCAACCCACCAAAGCAAAGGTGCACTTGTAACTCAGGTTTTCCGTATGAGTCTCAGCTTTTTTACTCTGGCAGGTGCTGAGGACAAAAAGTACATCTGTCAAAAAGTCATAGATCCAGTCAAGGAATCACCTCAGCATTAGGGCTTCCTCATGCAAAGAAAAAGAGAAGGAATGAAAGATACTGGCCTACTGGGCACCTTTTTGAGAAGGGAAGAAGTAATTCTGAAAAGTGAGGAAAGTGTAGGTGAAGAAACTTGTATTTATCCATCCTGCTGAGGATGACAACATCCCTTCAGAGGGCAGGCTGGATAGGAGCAGCCCTTGACTCAGAAAGCTTCAGTGATCTGGCCATGAAATATCACAAGGAATGCCCCCTGGAAAAGTGATTAAAGAAACTTAGGTCATGTCAAATACAAAGCATAAATAAATGCATTACTGAAGACAATAAGGAATACTCTAGATCTCTGTACAACAGAAGTCCACCAGTCACGTGGATAAGGATAGCTTTGCCTCAAGGAGGAATTTGATTTAGGGACTGAAGATGCATGAAGACCTATTTTTCTACATTTAAATATTTTTTGTTTGCTTACTTAGAACTGACAGCATGATTATTGACCTACAGTGCATGAAAAAGAATCCTTTCTACTAACTGGTATCAATAACAACAAAATTATAGCATACTGACATGGACAATGGCACAAAAATGGGAAGAAATTTGGCATGATGGAAGGTGATTATTTTTGTCTTCTCCTGTGGAAATTGCAGAGTAAGTGCCTTTTTAAGATGGACTAAAATGAAAAGTGGGGAGGGGGTCCAGTTGTATTAGAAAATTCAGATGAACTGGAACTTCTCTTTTTCTGAGAAGCTGTGGTGTGCTTCTTTTTGAGCCAGCCTGGCTCAAACAGTGAGGGAAATAAGAGAACTACTGTGCAACAGCCACCATGTGACTGACCTCTACCATTTGTCTCAATGAACTAGGTGTGAACTTGAAATACACAGAATGGCATGGCAGGGGGATAACACAAACCTGTAGAAAAACAGACAGAGAAAAAAACTTTTAAGGATCACAAACAAAACTTGTGCAAATCTGTTAAGTGCTTGTTCATGGATGCAATTCAAGACATGCAGCAGTCTAAACTGGGATGTGATTGGACAAAAGTCCAATGGAAGTGAAACATTCCCCGTAGACTTTCTGCGCTTATTTTGTGTCATTTTTCTGCTCTTTAATGGAAAAATAAATCTTGGAGTCATGCCAAAGCCACTTTAGCTTTTTAGTGTGAAAAATTTGTGCTCTGATGTAGACATTCTAGTTGCTTGTTGTTTGGCAGCTCCGCCAAACAAATTCTTTGAAACTCTGGGAATAATATAAAAATAGAGCATCACTGTCAACCTATCAAAAAGAAATCAAACTTTCAATATGTAGACAATAATACTACAATCTACAAAGGTGCTATAATATAGTATGTCCAAACCAGTATGTTATAAACCCATTATTTTTTCTGAATAAAGAATCTTTTCAAAGACAACCTTTCATCAGAAGTCTTGGTAAACTTACACCATTGACCTTAATAAAATTGGACCTGATGCTACTCTTAAATCTCATAAAATTGCCTACATTTTGACATTTCCTGTATTGGTTCATGTTTCCCCATGGAAATATACCAAAGTAAAAAATACAAAAATCTTGAAATCTTTTTCATGCTTTATATAAGATACTTTCTTCAAATAATGTTTAACTTGCAAGAACTCTTCAAGCCATGTAGTACACAGTATTTTTAACTTCTTTTCTTTCTCCATCCTCCAAGCAGTTGTTAAAATAAAAAGAAAGCAATTGAAGTATCACCTACATGGCAGACAACTCAATTTGTTGTTTTGCTGCAAAGTAATCTATACATGCCAGGGCATACAGTGAAGTGTCTCTACCTCTTAGAACTGCTTCAAGGTGAAGATTTTAGTTGCAAAATTTAAAGTTTCATTCCCTTTTTGGTGGAATATTAAACTCTTTAAAATAAAGTTATCTATTTATCTATTATGTAAAATATACAGAAACTACAGTTTTCTATTCAAAACAGCTTTTCATTAAAGTTCATGTGGATAGGCTAATCTTAGCAATTCCTATAATCTTATAAATTCTTTACGTTTTTTTCTGCTTTCATATTTCATATGAATTGAAAAAGTATTTAGTTTAAAGGTGTTATGAGTGATCATGCACACCGTGAAGCAACTTATTTTCTAATCTTTTTGATCAGATAGCATTTTAAGGTGATTGAGATTGGGTCCAATTCTCTTTTAAACTGATAAAGAACTGATGTTCTGTCAAAAATAAAAGTGATATTTAGCAGAGGAAAGACTTATCTTTAGCTAGTTAAAAAGCTTTCAGGAGGAAACTTCTTAATTATATGAAACATATTTCTTTTTTTTGTTGCTTCCTCTCCTTCTTCTCAGTTTGTCTACTGTTCTTTATTTTTCCAAATGTTTACTGTTCTTTAGATTTTTTATAAAGGGAAGAGGGAGAAGGTGATTAGACCATGTCGGTGTTGAGAACTAGTTTCAATACCCTTTATTGTTAAGAATGTAACCAGATGCTTAACTAAAATACCTGATCCTCTGTGTTTCAGTCAAAAGCTCCTTTTTAAATCATAGATAAAGCAAGGTCAGAGGAAAGGCACTCCCTTGCTTTATGAACTGAGGAAGTAATCTGGGTGTGTGTTTTGGAGATATCTAAGTCCTCACATAGGAATAAATCTCAATCTGGAGCTAGTCTCAGGACTAATATCTCTCACTGAAAGTTGGACCTCCTGAAATCAATCGCAATGTAGAACTCACAAATGGGGATTTTGTTTTGTGAGGGTGTAATCGCACTAGTCAGCTCAATCC
>JAOBAS010000072.1:5107824-5117988 GCA_025311575.1 Elanoides forficatus
ACAGCACTCCCATTTGAGTCAGAAAATTATAGGTAGATAAACATTATAGGTAGATAAACAATGACCTCCACTTCATAAATACCTTAACACCCATAGATACAGTGTCACACTCAGAGATTACATTTTACTAACCATTCTTACAATATGCTTTTTTTGCAGCTTGTTATACATTGGCTCTGCTGGTAAGCATCCAGGCTTTTTGCAGGTAGGGAACAAATGCAGCTATGTAGGATGCTTTATCTTAGATTAGGCTAGATTTAAACCATCCTCCTGCATCCCAGTGTCTTTAACTTGGACAAACAGGCTCGTGAAGTTTAGTTCACACTGCAGTTTCCTAAAGAATCCACATGCAAGCAATGGAAAAAGAAATGTGTATTTTAATGGCTTAATGGTGTATAATCCACCCTTCTGCCTTTCCATTGCCACCCATGAACAAGAACAGAGGAATGGATCTATACTATTTATTAAACAGAAATAATAAAATTCAGGTATGAATAGAATGCAGCAAATATTGTAAACTAAGCTCCAGAAAGAGAATACTTGGAAAAAAAAATTTTTGTTTTCTTCCTCAAAATTAATCTTTACAATGTAAAATGACATACTGATGTTATGTTGAATATATTTTCTATACTGAAACCATCACAACACCACTATAAAAGGAGTGAGGTTCTACAATGACTTTAATGGAATGCTGACTTTATTGCTTAATTATGGCCTTTTTCATGTCAACAGTATTAATTACACCTTGCAGTGTCTGTGTGCTTCCTCCCAGGATGACACCTGCAGCTATGTGACAGTTAAGTTGGGAATATCATCATTGTTTTTGGCTGAGGGAAGAGTTACTTGATGGTATGACAGCATAGATGTGTTTGCCAAAGTCTTTTCATATAATAAATAGCAAGTATCGAGACATCTTGTAAAAAATGTTATCTGTATCGAGTGAATGCAAATAAATAAGGACTTTGGCAGGAAGTGACCTAGCAGATAATACATCTGCTGTTGTAAGATACATCTTGCATGGACGCATGTTCAATTTATTTGAGGATGATCTGTAACAGACTCCTCCTAGGACACACGTGTACGCCAGCAGCAGTAACAGCTGCTAAGCAAAAGAAGATAAACCTGGAAATCATCAAGGGAGAGGCTGGTTTTTGTTTTGAGGAAAAATAACCAATCTCATGGAAAGACAATAAAGCACCTTATAAGCATAATCAGCGAACTGAACTAATCACACTCAAAAATACAATCCTATTTCACCTATAGTAACTAAAGAAAAGGAATCTTAACTTTCCCTTATGAATATGCTACATCTGCATTTTTATTAGCTCATCTCCAATAACAAGACACTAATAATTGGTTGAAAAGCAATCAGTCACTATTTATAGTAAGAGCAGTTGCCAAGCAGGAGCTGATAGTCAATCCCAGACTTTGCTAAGTTGTACTATCTTTATTCCCATAGCTGCAGCGCAAGTGCAAAAAGAAAATGAAGCTCTCGTTATTTTCCTGTGCTGCTCTCTTCCTCTAGGCCATGCCAGGTCTGTGAGGAGATTTTGAGTCCCACCAAACTGTTCCCTAGGAGGAAACATCTTCATGGTGGGCTATGGCAGTTGCATACCGCAAGCTCTTCCATTGGAGCCAAGTTTCAGAAGACCACTTTAGAGTCAAAAACGACTATGTGTGCTGTGGTAGGGACATGGGATTGGTCCCAAATTGACCTGAACTGTTGTAGTGGGCTAGATCTACCCCTTAGGGTCAGGCTCCTGAGCCTAACTGAGGTCTGTATCTCAGGCAGGTGCCATGTGTCCTGGGTGCCATGCTCATCTGAAAGCAGATGGCACAGGAAATATTAGTTGCTCCCGTCAGTTGCTTCAATGCTCAGACAACAGCCAAGCAAACAGTCAGCAGCCTCAGTCCCCCAACACTATAATAACAGCTGTGGATTTAAGTTTATGAAAAAAGGAAATTCCCATAACTGGGTTCTTCTTCTGGTTTCTGAGCCCTGAGGGTTGAACTCAATTAGAATATTCTGACTAGATCCAGGTTTGGGTTTTTTTCTGGTACATGAAGAATTCCTCTCTCCCCACATCCCCAAAGTGCAATTACAATAAAATCAGGAGCTAATAATAACAACTGAGTCACATGTACTTAAACCAAGCAGTACACATATGAACATACAAAATAATAAGACTCTGAGAGGAAACCAGGTATTGTGAAAAAAAAGAAAGAGGCAGAAGTCTGGGAGTTAATTGTTGGTGGATGCTAGAGAAAAGGTGGCATAGAGTATTAGGTTCAAATGTGAATCAACACATCAACCACCACAGTGTCTTGGTTCTGTAGTCAGTGGAAAGCGTTAAGTGTCTTTGGGGGTTGATTCAAAGCATCTAAATTAAATGCCTAGAGTCAAACTGTGAATACTCCTGAGAAGAAATGGAGGGAAGTGACTTAAGATTGTTTATATTTTCACTAGGGGACACCAAGCTGCTCATTTTGCCAGTAATTTATAAACATTACAGGCATGATTTTATATTCTGCTAATGAAATACTGACAATGAGATTTTGGCAAAGAAAAGGCAATATTAGGAGTCTAGAATCATGAGCCTGGCCTTTTCATATTTGACCTTCATGAATACAATACAATTTGTTTCGGATTTTTTAATTAATTTGAAAGTATGGCAAAGATCTTAGCTTACAAAATTAAAGGCAAATACAAGTAATCTAAGAGGGCTTAGCTATCATTCAGGTAGCATCTTTAGATGCTACAGGGCAGTGGGGGAGATGGCAACAGTGCTCACATTTCAAGGAGAATGATTTCTCCTGGGGAGACCTGGAGGTTCAGCATTTCTCATTTCCCACTCTAACATCCTCTCTTTTATTTCTTCTGTCACGCGTGGCATTAATGTTGTCTCTGAAGCCAGCTGAAAACTGTTTTTTTTCATGAGGTGTTTGAGTTATAAAACCTCTATTCAGCTGAATGAATCTCTAAGGTCATCAACACCCGCATCTCTCTCTCTTGTCTTTTGTCCTTTTTTGTATTTTGCAGTAAGTAGGAACTCTTACCTCCAAGTTAACTTGCTGTAAGTTTCTCATGTTTTGTAATTAACACCCAGAACCTGCGCTTTTTTGAAGCAAGAAGAAAGGCCTGATGGCTGCAGAATGTTAACAGTCTCTCAGTACACTTTGCTCTCAACTTACCTGCTTTTAATTAAGACCTTACTTACAATGAAACCATTGTTGCTGAGGACAGAGTATTGCTATATTAACACAGATCACATTGCCTGGTTTTCATATACATTAGTAAATTACGGAAGATCAAATATCTCACTGAGCTGACACATATGGGATTGATCCTGAAGTAACCTCATAGTGAGTTTCAGGTTTAAGATAGTGTATTAAACTATCACTTTTGAAAGGCAATCCTAACAGCAAACAAAAATGGTGCTTGAATGTTAAGTGATAAACAAGATTTGAGAGAAGGGTTAACTACTGTATTTGCAAATAAAGTGCAAACTCAGGCAGCTGACTTGCGTAATTTCAGATAAGGTACTAATTGCATGAAGTAGGAATTTGAAAGCCCTGAACTGAAAGCTCAGAACTTTGGACAGGGTGTAATTGTATTTAAATAGATAATATGAAATTACAAGGGAAAAAAATTAAGAAAAACTGAAGTTATTAATTCCATCTTACATAATGAAATGGAAAAATTGAATTTATAGAATTACATGGTGTTATATAACAGATATTAGAAGTTTTAGCTAAAATTTAATGCTTTTTTCCTTGTATGTTCTACTTTATTTAATTGTTACCTAACAATTAGAGCTGATTCCTGACCAGCTCCAGAAAACAATTATTATCCACGGTATTTCTATCACTAGCTACTGCTTTTACTGTAAGCATTACTGTTAATGCTTGTGTCTTAACAAAATTAAAACTTTCATCAACAGTTTAAAACTCCATTTGTAACTTGACTTGTAAAGGTGAAAAATAGAAAAACAGACTGTAAAAAATATGTAGGTGCCTTATGACTTGTCGTGGGCCGCACAAAGTAGATGCCTTAGCAGCATATCAACAGTTCTGCTAAAAATTAGAGATGAACAATCCCTGTCTCCAAAGATAAAGTGTCTAATAATAAATAACCCTATTTTAGATCTCAGTGTGATGGACAAAAGAAAGATTTAATCATTGCAAGTTGGTTGCTGCCCAAGGATCAGTGATTTTGACTTGACTGCATTCAGTATGAGTAGAAGGAGGAAAGGTTCAAGTAGTAATATGGCATATATGTCATGCTTTCAAATTGGAAGCCTCATGGGCAGAGAAAATGTAAGGATATGTTGGAGAGGAATGTTTAGAATTAAAGGTGTGAATGACAGTTAAGGAGTCTATGAGATGAATTTATAAGACAGCCAAAAATCATGATTACATAAGAAAAACAGGCAACACTGTTTTTTGGCTGCCAAGCAGAGAAATGAAGGCAGCATACAGTAATTTAAAAAGAATTAAAAAGTTACGTTACAGTGGGGTAACAAAGAAAATGGATTGCAAAAAGTATGAAAAAGAATTTTTGTGTAGGTAACTGAAAAGAAAGTGATTCATGGTGTCTTAACATAAATAAACAGATGCAAGGATTTGAAAAAGACGGAGACAGATCTATAAATTAAAAAAACCCCAAACCACTGAGAACAAAACAGATCCTACAAACATTGGCATCCTGTTAGAAAATACTTGTGATAAGTCTATTAGTAGACAGGCAACCCAGAAACAATCAAAATTATTTCTGCTTTCCATTTGGAAATTTTAATGAGGTTAATAAGTACTTTCCAGTCAATTAATAGATGTTAAACAATATCTGCCAGTAGATCTGAATAACTTTTACCCGAGAGTCCTAAAAGACTTGGCTGGGGAGAGCACTTATTCACTGATGTTAATTTTTAATAAACCTTGAGACAGCAGGGAAATGCCAGAAGACTGGGAGAATGTTGCTGTGCCAATATTCAGAAAGGGCAAGTGGTCCTACCCAAGTAACTTGAGACAGTGAGAAAAAGAGCTGTTTTGCAAATCAGTTGGTAGGGAATTAAAGGACAGCTCACACGTGATTAAGGGAAATTAATTTTGTCAAACAGACCCAACTTCTGAATAGAACTACTACTATTAGACCTTGTAAAACAAAAGCTATTCTCCCCTGCACCAACCCCAAATGAATAAATGGTAAATGGGCTCAGAATTGGCTAATGGGTGATTGTAAAAATAGGAATGTGAAAATAGGGATTTTCTGTTGGGACCTGCAGGGAAGAGGAGCACTGCTAGTGCTTGTCAACATTTTCATTGATGATTTGATTGTAACTCTAAAATCGCTGGTGACGTAATAAACACTGATGAGGACAATCAAATAAAGTGGTCTGCTTCACTTAATAAGTGGAGTCTGTTCTGACATTTTAATACAGATGAATGAAAGTTGCATGTAGAAAGCAAGCAGTGCCTGCAAAATATGGCACTGCACCTTAGTCAGTGGTGACTGAGAGAAAGATCTCAGTGTCACACTAAACTCCAGCATTGCTGCAGCAAGAAAAGGGAGTAGCAGGTATAGCATCGTACGGGGTTTGTCCTCTGCAATGGCAAAACCATCATTAAAATAGTTCAGTTATGGGATTCTTTTAAAGAAAAGTTAGAAAGAGGGTAGAAAAGACTCCTCAAAATTATTCTTGTACTGAAGATAATGCTTAACAGTGGGAGGGTTAAAGACTGCACCTATTCAGTTTATCAAAAGGCAGACTGAGCAGGGACTTGATTACAGTGTGTACGTACCTGCAAAGGGAAAACAGACACAAGGGCTCTTTAATCCAGCAGAGAAAGGAATAGGGTGAACTAGTGGCTGGAAACTGAAGCCTAACAGATTCCAATGAGAAATTAGACACCATCTTTTGCTAGGGAGGCTGACTGATCATCAGACAAACTACTGAGGGAGGCTGCAGGATCTCCATCTCTCAGATGAAGACTGGGCGTCTTTTGGCAGACATGCTTTAACTAAACACAAGTAACAGTTTAGTCAAACAGCAGAGGTCCTTGAGCTTGGCGGAGGAGAGAACAGATGAAATGCAGTGGCCTGTGATGCTTGGAAAGTTGGGCTGGTGTGATATGATGAGTCATGTCAGCCTTAAGCTTTGGGAATTTATGGGTCAATGATAGGAATCCTAATAGTAATTGTAATTGCAGTTGCAATTGCAAACACAATTGTAGTCGCAACACTAATATACTTTTTGAATTTTATGTTGTGCCTGAAATTCAAAGGGCCAAATCTTGATTAAGAGACACAGCCCAGACAAATGGATTATCCTATGGAGAAAGGAAGTAAGATTTGGGGCTACAAAAACTCTCCTTATTCATGCAAGGCCCTAAAGTGATATGGCTTCAGGACTGGGGTGAGATAAGGAGATAGTTGATTGGGTGCATTTTTGTCACATAAGATGCCCTGCCATTTTATGGTGTGGTGCCACCTCCATAATCCCTGGAGGAGGACCACACCGGCACTTGAGTCTCTTGAGCTGCTTCTCTCAGTTCTCCAAATATGCCATTTCTGTGGAGTCTTAGCACCTGCACCTGTTGCAGACGGAGCTTTCTGCACCCTCAGAGGGGTGGGCAGAAGGGATTACTCAGAGATATGAGCCCATCATTTTCTATAATTTGTGAAAAACTTAACTGACTATGGCATTTAATCTTTAAAAAAAAATGGCTGCTTGTAAAACATCTGCGGTCAGGCTTTAGATGAAAAATTTCACAAAGATGTAAAGTACGTTAATTATAACCTTGCGTGCATCTTCTTCTCCTTGATCTGCTTGTCACCTTTTGTCTAATTAGCATCCACTATCTATCAGCTTAAACATTTCTAAGTAAACTTTAATTTGACATATCCTGAAAACAACTCTGTGAAGATTATAATTTTAAAATTACAATAATTGTGAATCTGAGTGCCCTTCTCCTGTAGCTTCAAGAGTGGGGTATGGATAAAAATCTTCACGGGGGCCTCTGTGGGAAGTTACCCCAAAGCTGTGGAGTGGACATAGAATCACAGTGGAGTACATCACAGTTTTACTTCTCTTCTTCCTTGGAGCACCTTCTCTGGGGTGTGGGTGAGGGTCCACACTCATATTATCCCTACTGCAGTTTTCATCACTTCCTAACAGGGATGCAGAAACCCCCAAACTTCCTCCAGCTTGCTTAGAACTAAAGTATCATCCAGTTCTTTGCTCATTTTAGAAGAACTTAGGTGCATATTTTCCTGATCATTCTGTAACTATTCTAAAAATAGAAACTCATAGCACATAGCTGCAACACAGCGCTGTAGATTTTGGCATTTGCAAATGCATATTCTTAGTAGTTGTATCTGCTATTTAAAAGAATCATCAACTTTTACTATGCACATTTATTTGCCTTTGCGAGCATTATTTTTTTGGCTGAGGTCTGGAAGAAGGTATCTTATTAAAAAGAAATTACATTTTTTCTCACAGTTTAGATAAAAATTGTCATGGTTAGTGTAAATTTCATTATTTTAATTTAATTTTTGTGTGCCGCACTTGAGGAAAAAGCCCTTGATTGCTCTGTATTCTGCATATTTCCTTTTTTTTAAAGAAGTGTTTTCTTTGAACATTTTCACATTTTCTTCTTTTTCATATGTTTTTGTGTTTTTCCCCCACTGTTACTGCAAAAAACATAAAAAAATAAAGTTGTGAAAGAAAACTTCTGAGAGCAAACTAGATAAAAATACAGTGAAAACTGGTTTTCACCAGCCTTCAAGGCATTAGGATTTTGATTCTTGTTCTCATATTAGTCTTGAGATGTTGGCAATGTCATTGCTCCCAGAATTAGTTGCTGACGGTTCACCCCAATAGGATTACTTGCGTACTTAAAGTCAAGCAAGTGCAGAAGTGTTTGCAGAACTGGACTCTTTAATAAGCAGCTATACACTTGCCTGCAAGCGCATGGGATGAATAATGAGTCATCAGCCCTCCGAAGGCAGGGTAGATCAGCTCCGTGACCATTACTGCAGAATGTGGTCAGGCACCAAAATTGCAAATGTCCTTTTCTTTTCAGTTTCCCCCCTCTTCCTCTCAGAGAAAGCGGGGCCTTGACGTTGTGGCATTTCTTTTGTGCTCCGACTGTCATCGTTTCAGACACCTGTAGAAATTCTCGGAGGAGATTGTGAGCAGTCTGGTTAATTCGTTTTTCAGTTTGACATCCTAGTGCATTGGCACAATTGCTTTGTAAATGGAAGTTGCCAAAACTGACTCCTCTAGACAACACCTGGAGGACATCAGCAACACCAGCAACATTTAGGAAATGCACAGTGTGGCACACAGAGCAGGAAAGCCAACTCTAAGAGTCTGTGCTTTTGGAGAGCTGAGTGTGCCTGTGGGTGCATCTCTCCACAAACACACATTTTATTGTCAAGGATGCTAACCGGGCGCTGATGTTTGTGAGGATGATGCTCATTTCGTTATGAAGTGAAAGAGTGGTGGCTTACATGCCAGCTGGTCAGCAAAGGCTTTCATCCCCATTTCTCTTGTAACTTTTGCAGTATTCGTGACCATGGATTTAATGCTTTTGCTTGAAGGATGACATGCAACATCCCTCTTCAAGTATGACAGCAATCAGCTCCTCCCCTAACCTCTAACTTCTCCCATGAAGTAAGATCAGTGCAACCTTAATGAGGCACATGTAAAATAAGAAAGCTTATGTACTTTATAAATCAAGCTTTACTGCCCCAGCCCACACCAAACAGTTGCTTGTACATATAATGTATCAGTAGGATTTCACACTGTTTTGTAATTCAAAGAAATCATCCAACGTAGAGTTACTCTTTTGGTTAAATGTACATCACAAATATACAGGATGACATGTTATACATGAGCTGATGCCACAGTGAGGGTTTGTCTTTCCTTACTGCCAAATTTCTTGCTGTACTTTTGCAGTGACCTGATGTTGCATGCATTAAGCTGCCATTGATGTTTTACCTTCTACCTCCACAAAGGCATGGCAAAGCCCTAACATACACAGCTCCCAGGTGTGGCCTTTATTTGTAGCTGACCTCACTCTCTTCCCTGGGCTGGGGCAGGGTGCAGTGACTGAAAATGGACTTCAGTGAGGTGGCACAGATATCTGCCAGTGGTTAATTAAATTAATGGTGTCCATCTGGATGGGTTTAACTCAGAATTTCCTTACATTTATGGATTGACTGTGGAACAACATAATTATATAAATGTGTTTTCACGTCCAAATTGAGGACACAGATATAATCCTTGACTATGTTACATAAACCCACACATTTTCAATTAGTAGAAATGCAAGCCCATTTTTATGTTTGTAAAAAAAACCTCTTTGCTTAATAAGCAAGTTTATTTTATCTGTGCCAAATAATTATTCCACATTTATAAAATATGGGCTCTGAAAACAGTCCTCTTTTACTTCAGGTAAAAAATACAAATGAACAATCTTAAGTCCTAGTCTTTTTGGGTTTTGAATAAATGTTGATCTCGTAAGAGAACAAAAAGCTGTTGGCTATTATTTTCTCCTGTTTCTGCTTTATGCTGTATTTAGCTTTATTCCTAAGTAATGGATTCTGAGCATGTATATTATGGCATATTTTGTTAACAAGTAAGATGAAATATCCTAGTCTTCAAATTGCACCTATTGTAAGCTTTAAAAATTATGAATGCTCTGTAGGGGAGAACAATGTCTGTGCTCATTGCAAAACTTTCATTGCTGGTGAAAACTGAGCAAAAATTAACTTCACATCATGAAAGTGCAAAGCATATTAAGGAAATTAAATTATTTGCATCAACTCTGGCTATATCTGCTAAATATTTTCTAACTGCTCTAAGAAAGCAAAACAGAAGGCAAACTTGCAATGAATAGAAACAATAATGGTCAGTAGCATGTGTTGCATGTTTTTTGAATGGAAAGTAATTTATCACATCTGAAATAAAAGCTGTTTATTCTTGTGTTTCACTGTCTGTAACAATCTTTACAATTTATCTGTGAAAAAGTGAGAAACTGTACTGTGATTAGCATATGAATACTTGACAGATCAAATTGGTTGTACAATAACAGAAGGACATTTGCTATTGGTGTATGCACACAGACAAAGCAGCCATTTTGGGGGGGGGGGGGGGAACA
>JAOBAS010000072.1:5122819-5142289 GCA_025311575.1 Elanoides forficatus
CCCAAAATAAAGGTCTGGTCAAAGCAGATGTCTCTGTCTTCCCCATAACACAAGAAGATAGGAATGGGATGGACCCCCTTTGGATAATGCTGGTCACTCTGGTATTAGCGTGTAAATATTTCATACAATAGCATAAGTTTCACAGACAAGTAGTTTCACTAACTGACCTCTGATGATCCAGTGTGACTTGCTGTAAGAGCAGCCTGGTTAATACTGTTGGGATATTTCCCTCCTTTATGCTGACTGACCAGAACTTAGCCAGAAGGAAGAAGCTCTGAGTGATTTATTTGATTTTTACGGTTAGAGAGGAGTGTGTCTTTTTGAGGCACTGCAGGGAAGAATGCTATACCTGTTGCCACTTAGGGGCAGGTAAGCAATATTACAACCCATGAGTGATCTAGCCAGGGAAAATGATAATTTGTCTTACTTGCCACTTCAGTGAGGTCCCTTACTGGACTTTGTTCAGACTGCATAAAATGCAGATTAATCCTCCGAGCACAAATGTCATTTCGGATTTGCTTGCTCTGCATGCAGACATAATTTTTAACATTCAGAAATGGCCAGAAGTAGGTTGGTCAGGGCGATCATCAACCCTTGGAGGATTTGGTTCCGGGTATTTTTCCATCTAGTGTGAGAAAATGTGTCTTTTGTCTCCAGCAGATTTGGGATTCTGGTTAAACAAGAGTACAGATCTCGTGCTTTTAAGATTACTGTCAGGTCGGAGGGAAGACATCCGAACGAGGCAGAGGCTGTTAACTAAACTGGCAGCAACTTCCCAACAAGTGGCTATGATGATATCTGCTTTCTCAGTTTTGTTTTCACTTTAATAGGTGCGTGTAGCTTTTCATTATTTGGTATAGAGTGTGCAGTTCCAATGCATTAGCATTTTGTGGAATTGTTTCTTTCCTGTAGCTGAGCTGGGATATTTTAAAATCTTCTACAGCATCTATGAATTGCCCAGTATTCTTTTGCACACTCTGCAGATATATGTTGTTTCATTTTCAGCAATGTTTGTCTAAAAATTCTTAATTGTTTAGGAAGCTTAGCTGCAAGAAGGGTTGATTTTATCAGTTATATTTATGCATTCTAAAATCAGATAGCCTTAGTGTCTTTGCACAATGACAGTAAATGATAGTTTGTACGCAACAGTATGGAATTTCAACAGTAGATTGAAATTCAGACAGGAAACACATCAAAAAGCAGGCAGCAAATTAGGGGAGGAGTGAAATATGTTACAAGCTAAAATTTAAAATAGATGTCTCAAAAATACTTTTTGAAAATGAAACATATTTTAAGACAAGATAACATGGTATGGAATTTATATGAAATTTGAGGCCAAATTCCTGAAAACAGGCATATCAACATTCATGAAAAGGCAATCTTCTCACAGTTCCTCTTTGCGTCTTCTCTCCATGTGAGACAGCACATGCAGAAAAGCACTGTAGAGTTCAAAATCCAGTTTCAGAGTGCAATTGTGAACACCACAGCCATGCACATCAGATCCTGACTACAGGGAGAGACATGTTAACCTCAACCTTAATTTCCACATCTCGCGCTACCCGTCTTTGCTTTACCAGCTACTCTCAGTCTGCAACATCATGCCACCCTCGTGCAGTGCCCAGGGAAGGTGTGTGCTCAGCGTGGCCCTGGGCAGATTTGGCTAAGCTGGACAACTTTTCTTTTCAGGGAGCTACAACACTCTGGCAGTGCAGGGCCACTGGCTTCAAAACAGTTTCCATGATCTGCATTGAATGTCCAGCAGCCATTCTATTGCAATTCAATTGTTTTAGTACCCATAAGAAAAAAAAAAAAAAAAGGCTTTATTGAAATAACATATTGAGATTACATTAAAAAGTAAAATAAATACCTTAAAGAATAAGTAAGGTGACACCCTTACTTGCAACATATTTCCACAGATAGGCATGCCTAAGTACGGAGCGGTTTTAGGGATTACAATTCAAATGCAGGAATGGGGCAAAGTTCAGCTACTTGTACATAGAATACTGTAAATTGTATTGTCTAAAAGTGAGGTAGGGCAGTGGGAAGAACAAAGATAAAGAAGTGGGTGATAAACCTTCATTTTTTATTAGTGGTGTGAACAAAGTTCAGAAAGTAATAATTATAGAAAGAACTTGCATGGTCTATGGTTCTCTCCTCATCAAAATATTTTTACTGCTTGTTTTCTCAGCATGCCAGCCAGCAGGGTGGCTGAGCAATAATACCTTGTAAATAGTGGAATTTCTCACTCTTATCAACTGTGTTAGAGCAGCTTAGGAAAGTTTTACTCAAATATATCCTAGTGACAAAGTTCAGTGTGAGCTTTTTTTATTCACTGAAAAATATAGTTAATAAACAAAAATTGTGGTAAGTGGTGCTTATTATTTTGTTTGATAACATTCCATTAGATAAAATGTTTTAAAAGACCTCAGCTGGTATTATGTGCTCAAAAAGCAAGAGAACAAAACAAATTTATTTACCAGAGTCCATATATTAATTTAGGTGTTGTTTGTATGCACATCTGTAGTATTTACATGGCATGAAAACATCAAAGAATTTAAAAACTTGGCTTGTTAGTTGCAGTTATACAGTTGCAGATCTAGAACAAGTATAAAATCCCATATTAACAAGGAAATATGTAAAACAGTGATTTTCAGCTTACATTTTGTTTGTGAGATGATGTTACTGAATCTGCTAGACAGAGTCAGTGATCCCTTTTCAAAACTGGAAGCAGTCTAAAGATGATTTTGTTGAACATTGTTCTGCTGTTGACATCATTGACTAGAAACATAAGTCAAAAGATGGTACCATAAATTGAGTTGCCATTATTAGCTCTGGGCACAAACTAGACTGCTAGCAACAGGTAAATCATAAAAAGATTTATAGATTCTATTTGGTTCAGATAAGCATCCAAAAACATTTCGGGTGGATATTGGGATGAACCCACAAAGAAGTCAAAGCATTTCAGCTGATGTGCAGGGGCCAGACTGTGGACTTGCAGGGGCTGCAGGTTTCCAGGCCGTCCGAAAACAACCAAAGGTTGATTGAAGCAGTTGTTTTCACCATTAAAAATTCTGATATGCTTGTCCAAAGTACATCCTTGACATAAAGGTACTGAAGTGAAGGGTAGGTGTCATACACATTTTGCACGTGCTAACCTGATAGCTACATGGTTGACTATTGCAGAGGATAATCATAGACAAACTTGGAAAGCAACAAATTGTTCCGACTGACTAAGCATGTCTTAGAAAAGAAGGAGCTAATTTCAGCTGTAAACAGTGCCACTCAAAACAGATTGGGGTGGGATATCTTCTTCATAAATGTGTTTGTTAGGTTGCTCCAGTTTTTTTCTTTTCCAGTTGTGAAAGACACTGCAAGTCCTTCATTACCTCTAAGTTCATAAGAGGTGAAATCTTATGTTCTTACATCTGGTGACATTATACTTTTCAGATTTTGCCAAATTCTCCCTGTATTTATGTAAAAGTTGAAGGTTTTTGTTTAGAAGATGTTAGTACTCACTGGAGGCACATTTTAAATACCTTGTAATGGTCTTAGAAACCCAAAATATGCATAGCCAAGGTCAGTTTCACTGTATCATGCAAATAACACCCTACAAAATTTGATAAAACAGGATATCGAAGTAACTTTCATGTAAAAAAAAACCCCAAAGCCCGTTTTCTGTCTTTCAAGAAGTTTCATAAGGACTCAATGTATCTGTATTTATGTTCAAATCACTGCTGGTAAAATGCTGTTTTTTTCCTTTTTTTCAGTGCTTAAAAGCAATCTATGTGTAATTTTAGTTTATATTGAAAGTTTTTTCTTACAATTTTTTTCCCCCAAATTTCCTTTGTGTTCATGTTCTCTTTTTGGTCATGGAATACACAGAATTTCATTAAGAAAAGCAATCTTGAAATTCACAAACAATTTTTTTTCTTTTTTCAACAGATAGTTCTATTATACTAAAGTTACATTTTGTAGGGACGGTTATAGGAAAAATTTCTAAGCGCTTTGCTATATTTTTGATTTGGCTGATTGTATTTACAGAAGGATTCCTTGCAAAAGGATAAGGACATGACTCAGTCAATTAGGATACAGGAAATTTTAGTTAATTTGCACATAATACAATTTCTTCAAAGTGATAGAACAAAGTGTTTGAATTTAGTTGCCTAGAATTAGGCAGCTAAAACCATCTCAGACCATTAATAACCAGTCTAATTTTAAAATCAGCAAATTCCCTCATTTCCATTGGATTTGTAGAACATATTAATCAATTAGTATTTATGATGTTTAACTGTGTGATCTATTTACTGTACTCATAAGAAAAAATTTAGTCCTGACCTGGCCCTCTTATGAGACTGCATGTGTTCTTAATCAGTTTAATTAGTATGGGCACTGCCACCAATAAGCGAATTCTAAAGTGGCTAATTGCTTTATCTGCATGTTTTCTGAATATATTCTGAATACTAGCCCAAGTTGTACTATTTTACAGTAATAAATCTAAAATACAGTGAATTATAAAGCTTGCAGAAAATATTCAACTCACTGGTTAACTTCTAAAGCATCAATACATCACCTGCAGACTGTAAGACCCAACATCACCCCTAGAAGAAGCTCAGTGAAGTAATTAATTATATTGGTATATATAAACATGCACTCACACTGCTGTTCTTGCAACTGTGACTTGGTCTAAGTTCAGTGCAGTTTTTCTTGATTTATCTCCCTCTGACACAAGGCTTCACAGTTATGCGACATGAACGTGTTATCTGCGTTAGTCTGAAAATAAATATTAGGCTAAGCAAATGTATAAAAATTTGTCTCTCAGACTCAGCACTTGCAGGGTACTGACCTCCCTGAGCTGTATTCACGTCCCATATTGGGCACGTTGTCACTTGCAGGGTACTGACCTCCCTGAGCTGTATTCACGTCCCATATTGGGCACGTTGTCTTCTGCAGCATCAGATTTAAAATGCTTCACTGTACAACACTGTATGCTTCGGTAATCTGCACACTCACTGGCTGTTTTTTCAAGCTGTATGAAAGCAGTATGTATACATGGTCTATTCAAGCATCTCACATGATATGTCTATTTAAAGCTATTGTTTTTCTCTATACCTGCCAATAGTATAAATTACATCTACTTTTTTTTCTATACAGTGCTCTTAAATATAATTATCTCTCTTCATTTTTTATAGGGGAAATGGAGTTTAGAACTGACTCTGTACACTTGACACACATTTGGCAGGAGGCCAAGGCGAATCAGAGTAAACATCCAGAAGAAAATGCCAAATACAAGAAAATAACAGCAACTTAATATGATTTAATACCAATAAAGTGGTTAAGGTTAGTGGAAACAGTCCTTGATCTTTTCTTCTTCTAATAAATTATAAACTATTTTATAATACATTATAGCTGGTGTAGCTCCTTCCAGCTTGGGCCATCCATCACAACCTGGGTGGAAATACTGCTTTGTCTCCATATGATGGCATCCAAACTGTTGAGGAAGGCTCATGGCAGAGGACAGATGGTAACGAAGACCTACTGCTCTGTTCAGGAGCCCGTTCCTGCCATTTTCTACAATTTCCTTTGTGTTCTTTTATTGAAGCAACAGGTACCAGCTCTTGCTCTAACATGCACTGTGATGCAGCCATCCTATCAACCCACACCTCCAAAGGTTTTGGGTCCCGGGATGCAAAGCCTGACCTTCAGCCATGCCTAGCAGAACTGGTGGCACTGAGCAATGCAAATTGTCTTCCTGCACCACGGATCGAGAGACCTCTGTGGTACCCGCCTCTTCCCTCCTCTCCCCTCCTCACATTTGAGTGTTTCATACTAAGCAGTCACAGCAGCTGAGGTACGACCTCATGTCTGACATAGTTTTCATTGCCTAAGCCCTCCCCTCTTTCTCATCCACTGCCCGACCCACTGCCGATTCCTTCCCAGATCAGCAAATCTGAACTATTTAATGCAGAATACAGACACTGTGGAGTGAGGGGGTCTCCCACCCTAGGGCATCTGGTGGTTAGGCCACCTCCTGAGAGGCTGCAGGAAGGGATAAAGCTCCATGAGGTGAAGGTGCAGTGTAAGCCTGTGTTTCCTATACTCCCGTTGAGCTACCAAAGAAAACACAGCAAAGAACAGCTGGGAGGTACTTCTGACTCCGCCACTGGTTTTTGTCATGTCCAGTCCAGCAGATGTTTCCCTGAAGATATCATGAGATGGACAAAGGTGAGAAAGCCCAAAAGGCTACAGATCATAGTTTGGGTTGGAATGGACCTTTAAAGCTCATCTGGTCCAGCTACCGCCCTGCAATGAGCAGGGACATCTTCAACTAGCTCAGGTTGATCAAAGCCCCGTCCGACCTGGCCTTGAATGTTTCCAGGGATGGGGCATCTACAATCTTTCTGGGTAACCTGCTCCAGTGTTTCACTACCTTCATCGTAAAAAAAAAATTCATCCTTATGTCTATCCTGAATCTACCTCTTTTTAGTTTAAAACCATTGCCCCTTGTCCTATCACTACAGGCCCTACTAAAAAGTCTGTCCCCATCTTTCTTATAAACCTCCTTTAAGTATTAAAAGATGTAAAGGAGACCCTTGGCTGTGCTGCAGTAGACTGCTGAGAACAGGCATGGTAAGTACCTACAGGGTTTGGTGAGAGGCACCCAATTTTAAACTGTTCTCCTGCTTATGCGTTTTAAAAGACATCTTACTTAATGCGTTCCTCAATTAGTTGCCGCTGAAGTAATGACATCAGTGCTGCTATGATATCAACACTGTGAAGAACATTTGACTATAATTTACCATATCTTCAAATGGAGAATAAAATCTAAAGAATTATTTATATTGAGTTAACAAAATGATCCCCAAAAGATACTTAAACTTCCATTTAGCTCATCTGATGTTTAAAATAAGGTGGCAGGCATTTATGTTCACACATCTGCTGCTTGATCTAATCACCATCATCATCATCATCATTGTCTCACATGAACATAATTATTCTTCATTTAATGTATAAATGTAAATACAATCTGTAATGGCATTTTAACAACTGCTGGGAAGTAAATGCTCACTTTCCATAGACTGGTTTAAATGATGTTAGCAAGTAAGTACACACTGCTTAAGAATGGGAACTGTGATTTTACAGAAGACAGGTGTTAGAAAGTGAAAAACCAAGGAAAATTGCTGTCAGTTTGCCATAGAATTAAACACAAAACTGATCTGGCCTTAGCTGATTTTATGTTCTGTAATGAGCAAGGAGGTTAGGCTGTACTCACTGACATTTGCAGATACCCAGCTTCATTGATTTGTTGTTTCAGATGAAAATCACACAAAGTTTGTGACTCCTGGCATCAAGATAAACTTAAAAAGTTTTGGCTCAATTCTGTTTTCAAGCTTTTACACTGCAAGTGTAAAAATTTAAAAATTATAAACTGTGTCAGAAACCTGAATAAATCAAGAGCAGTTATGGAGATGAGTCCTTCCAAAAATCAAGTCTACTGCAAATGGAGCTGATGAACATCTGGAGCAATGCAGTGTATGAAATGAGACAAGCATTTCACTTGGAACTTCCACAGACAGATGTCTGCAATCACAGTTTAATTAAACTAACCACTAGTTTTAATGTGACAAGTAAAAGATAGCTCTCTGTAACATGTTTAACTGTTACTATTCAGAGGCTTTCTTTTTAAAAAAAAAGCACCACAATGTGTAAAAAGATGCTGTTACTTGTAGGTTGCAGGCACCTCACACTGTTTGCAGCAGTGCAGCCTTTCCATACTCCTGTGATACAGGGAACCAGGGATGGCATGTTTTGCAGTGGAACAATCTATAAAGAAGAAATGCATACTGCCACCTAATTGAGACCAACTGGCCGATACCAAGACAAATTCTACACCATCTACCTGTTGTCTACTCTTCACTGGAGCTGTGTAAAGCTACTGAAATAGTCATCCAGTTTTGGGGTTGTGCACTTAATTTTCTTTCCCTGCTAGAGAAAAATAGCACCAGATCCTTAGGATGGGATAAACCTGCATCGCACCTGTGTAAGGTGGAAAGGAAGAACATTTTCCATTAAAATCCTGCTAGTAGGGAAGTGAAGCTCTTTGCTTCCAGATCTTAATGTGCAGTTAGAAAAGGTAAATTATGGGATTATCAACATGGTGTGAAATAGTGGAAGATCAAGAGAGAACAGGTACTGATTTCACTCTCATTATCTGGATTAGAGGAATGCTCCTCTTGCCTCCTTTTCCTGTGGGATTGATGGGTGTGATGTACAATGTTGGGCAGCCAGGAAAGACCAGCCCTGTGTTAGGAAGTAGTCTCAGTGCAGTTCCCAGAAGAACTCAATTTTAACTGGACTTGGAGGGAACCACAGTTATCCCTTTGAACCTTCAGCAGGCAATACCAGATATGTCATTAAGAAGGTTCCACTAGTATAGAGGTATCCCTGCTCCATGGTGCAGCATTCCAGAGAAAAACATTCCCTTAAGGCTACAAAATGTGCTGCCTCCACTCCTGGCCACTGGCTACCTCTTGCTAAAGAGGCATTAACAAAACTCGAATCAACATACTTGATCTGTGCTGAAAATTGCATGATGTTCCACAATCGCTGTGAAAGAGGCTATTAGTTCTGCAAAAGCTACTATATAATTTCATGGAGACATTTCCCATTGTTGAAACAAATTTGAATGAAATTAATTTCTGAATAAAAAATTAACTGGAGAATTTAACGGATGACACTAGGGTCAAAGTTTGGCATTCTGAATTCTCTTCTTTTTGCTGTTTTAAAAACACATGAATTAAAACGTAGTTCACTCCCGCCCTCTTTTGTGTATCTTTTTGTGAAGTATCTATATAAATGAATACCTATGAAAATGTTAATGTGATTATCACCACCATCAGAAAATGTTTTCCACATCTTAAAACCAATTCTTTTTTCTTTGTTTTTCTTAACATCTTAAGTGGAAAGCCAGTGCAGAAAGATAACACCTTAGTCATGGGTCATTTTGTTCGACTTCTGTGGAGAGAAGCAGTTTGCTTTATGGTATTTATCTTGTAATAAAGAGTTAATGCTAACTTTGTTTTGTTTTGTTTTGTTTTGTTTTGCTTTGGTTTACAGATGACATATCTTAGCTGCATTGCATAAAAGCACTTAAGATGGATTACTGAATACTGGGAAATATATCTACAGTTCTTAATGTTTTGGAAGCAAAATATGTTAGCAACAAAAAGAAAACTTGGTCTTTATCTGCATCATGGAATATTCTGAAGACAGCAATTCTTGATAAACTGGTTAGTGAGATGTGCAGTTTGCACTGCTTTGGGGCCAGGGAGAGTTCTGCTTTTGGACAGCACGTGGCAAAAAAATCCTTGAGAGGGGGCACCACCAGAGTGTAAAATAAGTAAAAATCTGACTCTCAGTTTATTTCTAATTTTTCTTCAAGGATTCATCAATCATCCCCAGCTTTTGAGCAAATCTAATAAGGCACATTTAGCACATGAACTGTTTCTTGTGCATGCAAAACTGCAAGGTGTGTGTTTCTTCATGCTGGAGTACAGTTCTTGAATCCTGAAGTCAGAGCCATGCAGGGAGAACCTGGAGAATGCTCAGAGACTGCTAATTTAAGTGCATCTTCAGAGATATGCATTAACCCATGCAGGTCTGAGTACTTGACTGGGTTCTTCAACTAAGAGCAAGTCTACTGAGTTGACACAGAGTTAAACTAAATGGAAGATGAAAAAGGTTCAAAATACCCTTGAGATGCATGTACAACCACTGCACCAAAACATTTATTTATTTGCTTGCTTAGGATTTAACAGTAACTTTTACTTAAGCCCTTTCATTATTTACCTATTGCACCGTGTACTGGAAATGCAGCTCTTCTGTTAAATTCCTATTTGCTTACTTTCTTGCTTGCTTGCTTTCAGCACCATGGGCCCTAATGGACAAATAAGTTAAGGACATTGTTTCATTCTAAACATATATAAACTTCAGAAACAGGCTGATTTACAGCCAGTGAGAATTTTGAAATGATTTTGAAATCAACAGAGAAAAGCTATGATCAGTACCTAAAGCATGATTTTCCTATTTTATAATATTTATAAAATATAACTTAAAATTAAAAACCAGTTTGTTTCTATGAAATGTGGCTATGTATATTTCATTCTTTAAAGGTTTCTTAGAGAACTATCAATCTTCATCTTCTCTATGAAATTACTGTTTTTTCAAAACCTCTTGCTTTATCCTTGTGTTTCTTATGCTCAGCAATAAAATTATAGCTTTATATTAAATGAAATGTAAAATTCAATGAAAAAAAAACCTAAAACAGTTCCAAGTCACTTGTACTTTTATTGCTATTTTACATTAATTTTATAATTATAGAGTTCAGCTTTTCAGAAATCCTGTAGATCCTCTGCAGAGAAATCTTTGTTGAAATTGCATGAAACAAAGATTATAAAACTAAGCTGTGAGATTAGCTCTGTGTGTGTGTGTGTGTGTGTGTGTGTGTGTGTGTAACACAGCCCCTGATAATTTTTCATGCTATGTCCTGCTGGCTATTCAGAACACTTTTTCCACCAATACAACATAACTTTTGATTTATTTAATGTATAAGTTTTTCCCAATTTTCTGCTAAAATAAACATCTCATACTGCTTAAATAAATCTCTTTGGTTGGAGTCCTACTTAAAATCTTTAAATTCTTTTAAAATCCCATTTCTAGGCCTTTCAGGAAGTTGAGCTGATGAAAAGACTCCTCTTTTTGATCTTGATCTATTTTAATCTGGATATTATGGTTATGGGTAAAGTCTAAAGTTCTGTGCAGCACCATCCTGTAGCGATAGAAGAATTAAAAATAGCACAGCACTACTTACTTTTAAATAAAGGGGTTTTTTAAACATTTGGGACCACACAGTATATGACCACAACATGCTCACCACTCTAGTGTAAATGGCTTTGAGAGATGTGAATTTATTTCTGTGTATCACAACTGTTTTGGAAAGAGTGTCCAAACCTGCCTGGTGGCAATGGTGGAATACAAGGTGCGTTTGGCATCACTTCTTTGCAGCCAGGGCAGAGCTAATCTCTGGTCAGCATTCATTTCAGAGAGAAAGGAAGCAGCATGGACTTCCAGTGGATGTCAGGCCTGACAGCCTTGCTTTCTTACACCTAAATTAATGAGTGGAGTTAATGGTTGGTGCACTGAGCAAGGTGCGTTTAGCTGCAGGTCCAGCTACATTTCCATGTGAGTGACAGTCGAGGATATCAGACAAACTGCAGGTCACAGTCAGGAAAAGAGGAAAATCTGCCCGTGGACAACCATCTTGCTTCCCATTAACTCCGAGGTGTTTCCCTGACCTCTAAACACTCGAGCTAATGCCAACACAGTGCTGAGCAAGGAGTAAACTGTGCTGGCTAAAGGGCTGCTGAGTCTTCCTTCCACTTCTGAAGACAGAAATCAAGGACTGAACTGTGACTCTAATATATACTGCCTCTTCAGAGCATCTTTCATGGGAGCTCATTTAACCCTGCTTGCTTAGGAATAATTCATGGGATAAGTGAATCTCGCTCAAGATTTGTAATGGATATTGTGCAACAGAAAGCAAAAAGACAAAGACCACAAAATTTCGACCTTAAGTGTATGCATACAGTAAGAGTATTTGAGGGCAAAATTAGTCCTGCTTTATTTAAAAGAAAGCCAGAAGACGGACGGGTATGGGTCTACAGCACTAATCAACAGCCTGCTAGGAGGATGAAGGCAATACTACCAATATCAAGCAACATGCCATCACGTAGCCATAGAACTTACTTCCATTTTGTGCCACTCTGCCATATGAGTCAGCCCCAAACCACTCATTTTTCTTTTCCCTGTTCACTGTTTTCATCTCTGTGCCAGTAGATTGAAGAGTTAATAAAATTTCACTGCTACAAGAGGTCATTTCACAACTAAAAGCAGCAATTTGAAGCAGGAAATGGAACAAAAGCCAAGGACATGTTTAATGAGGCAGCGTTCTGGATGTACTCTTTGAAGAACATTTGCAGAATTGTTTGATTGCTTTAGAGCATGCAGGAAACAATAAGCCCGACATAGCACTAGTGTTGATTCTCACAGTTGCATTCAGCTCAAACGTCACCAGCCCACTTGGAATTACAAATAAATCTGATACTGAATTACTAAATATCATGGAAATGTTCCTGTGTATTTTGCATAGCAAAATGCTCAGAAAAATGGCGCTTTTTTCAGCCTAAACATTAAGAAGGTAAGACTTGAATCTGCCTATTCATATTAAAAAAATTGCAGGCTTCACCAATCTTAAGATTGGTGAACAAGGTGTCTTTGAACAGTACAGAACTGCAATTTAACCACATCTCACACCAGTTAGATCGTTACATTTTTGTCTTCTAACAGCAACTGTGGAAGAGTATACTTAGAAACTGTCAATATTACATTGTATTGATTTTATTTAAAAGAAGCAGGCTGGTGTAACTGGCTTTGCATGTCAATGTGTGGACTCCAGTCCCTACCACTCAAGGACAATGCTCATCTCAGCCTCTAAATTTCAGCATATAACATTCGGAATTCAATCTTTGGTCCGATTATTCTTGGAAGAGCAAGAAATCACAGATATCTAAATGCATTGGAATAGACTGTGCTGCTGGAGTGTGGTCTTGTGTCAATTGTGTTGCCACCAGTGGGTGCCAATCAAATCAGATATCCTAAAGAGCAGTGGAAAAAATAAAAAGTAGATGCTAGTTCTTTTCTTTTTTTATTGAATATCTCCAATTAATACAATTCTTTAATTGATTCTTGGCATTCTTCTTCATTTCCCACCACATTAATAGAAAAAAAATTATAAGCTCTGTTTTTCCTGCACCCCTCCTGGTGCTGCATGGATGCTATACCTCAAACTCAACATACAAATTCTGTGGGACAAGTAATGGTAGGAGGCAAATTCATTAGAGGGAAGAAAACAGAAACATGAACAAACTTTTAAAAAGATTATTAAAAAAGCAGCTTGTGTGATTTTTTCCCCCACTGTATTTCTGTTGATTAGGTTTGGGGTTTGAAAGCTTAAGAGGTCTCAGTGTAACTCAGTTTTGCCTCTTGCTTGATCCTGCAGTGAGACTACAGCATCTGTGGTACTTTGAAGTTTTTGCTAGAGAAATGGTGAATGTTGATATTTGAACTGGATGAAAGCCACCAGTCCCTGTACCCCTTGACTCCTCCAACATCTCAGATAAATTGTTTCAACCAATTGTTTAGTACCTCAAGGTAAATTTCATCAATGCTGGTAACTTAAAATCAAGTAACTTAACCTAAATCCTCCCTAACCTGCTCTTTCCCTACAGTACCTGGAATTTTGCCCTTTCAATGTGACTGCTGGCCATGATGACTGATTTCAGCCGAGTAATGACTGAAAAACAAAAACAAATGAAACTCTTTTGTTCCTGGAGTGTCATTAGTGTGTCTTTCTTTCCCCTGAGCAGTGAATCAACTCTTCCTTTTCTCTTCTGTCTCACTACTACTGTACTTACAGAACACATTCCAGCTACCTTTTATGTCCCTGGTGACACCTGAACTCACTTTGTGCCTTAAGGACATGATAACAGCTTCTAGTGAGTCATATCCATCTGGCCTTTTATCCTGTCTCCAACCAAGGTCAATAGCAGGTGTTTAGGAAATAGCGTAAGAACCGGGAAGCCGTGTATTAATTTTTGTCAGCATCTTGTGGTTGAGGAACATCCTGACCAAGACGTTGCATCCTTGCATGTGATAGTTCTGGGTGGATTTCCCTGCCCCCTCCTCTCACAACCAATGAATTTGCCCCATAATTTAAAGGCATTTTTAGCACACACAATACTCCCCAGTATGAAGTTTCATAGCAAAACCACACACTGTCAGAAATAAATAACTTCCATCAATCTATGCTGAACCTACCACACATGAACCTATCCAATGTATTCTTACTATTTATCAGTTTTCTCTTTCTGGTCCTTGATTCTCCCATGTTTTGTCAATTTGCACTTCTCTAGGATGTGCCAGCTCTTATGCTTTCCTTATGCTTCTCTGTAGCAGAGTTAACCCAACTGAAGCTCCATTTGGGATGTTGACACCACTAGACTTCATGTGCTCTCTTGTGAAGAGATTTGGGTTTGATGAGGCAGCATCTTTGATGAGGCAGCATCTTCCAACTCTCCTTCCTCTTTTCCCAAAACTCTGAGTGAAAAAGGAAAGTTGCAAAAATTAAGAGCATTTTTTATTGTAACTCAGTGTTGAAACAATAACCTTAATTTCCTTTTGACAATTATCTCCATATGGAGTAGATGTCACCTGTTTTGCAATCAGAATAAGAGGTTTTTGCAATCAGCTTGCATTTTGTAAATCACTGCTGAAGCCACAAGACGAGAGAACAATACCTCATGCAAAGGAGGGCAGTGGGTTCAGAAGAGAGATACCTTGAGTAAACTTAGAGATGCCAGCTCAGGGTTTGACACCAATGAGCTCGACACAGATTGATTTACCCCATGAAGAAAGAAATTCTTCCATATTTAGCTCCATGATGCCACAAGAAGACAGCTACGAGCAGCAAGCCAGTAGTGTAACACTAGCTCACTGAGCAAGGCTGAAGTGAAGGTGTGTTTGGGGAAGCAGAGCCAGCTGTAGCCGTCAGCCTAAGCACAGGGCTTTCTTAGGTGATGTTTGTAGATAGACACAGATGTTTCCCAGTCCCTGGATTTCCTTGAACACCCAATAAGGAAAAAAAAAAAAAAAAAAGGTAGTATTGTCCTATACCTGATTCTATATCCTCACCAGAAATAAGCAAGAAAATCCTAAACCAACATGTCTTTTCTTCATTGATCCAAAACATGTATTCTCTACATAAATAACAGTTTTCTTTTTATTATTCATTCCAGCTGAGTGGACTGCTTACCTGGCCACATAAATGTCTTCAAGTGGATAAAAGCCACTTACTTAGCTACAAACCACATACTTTGGAAGGGAAAATAAAGGAAATTCCAGGAATAGTTTACAGGCGGAGGTTGTGCTCCTACGGTTATCATTTTAAGGAGGATAGTTATCTGCTTGGTTTTGCATTATGTCCCCAGGCATGTCTCTGTGTGTGCACGTATAGTTATTAATAAATGATAAGTTTATAAACAAGTGCATGCATGCCAGCAAAAGCATGTGTGTATATTTACATATGTGCTTATGTTACATAAAGTCATTTTTTCAGACCTGGAAATAAAGAAGCTATGCATCTTTTTTTATTTGTAGCATCAGTGCAATGTCCCCTCATTTGCACATGCAGTTTTGTAGACATAGTTGATGCAGTTTAGACCTTTACGCCGGGATTAATCTCTACTAATTTGGGCTACCTAACAGTTAGGCATTATCAGTTAGAGAGAGGCACCTCCAGAAATCAGAGTTCAAAGAGGTGGGATCATTTATCATCTGGATGCTACACAAGCACCTTAACAGCTTGCTTAAATTGGATGTCTCACTTCAAGACAGTTAAAGTTAGAGGAGACAAATCTTTCTGCCAGCTACTTGATTGCTGTTAGACTGCTCAGAAAGATCATCGGAGTATGCAAATAACTGGACAGAAAAAAAATGAGAAAGCAGGGTAATATCACTTGTGCTCTGGTAAAAACATACTAGAGAACTGCAGAGTCCAGGCAGAGCTGGATTTCCGGCCTCCTATAACATGTATGTGTTGTAAAGTTGCACAGAATACATGTTTTCAAAATCTGTATACAATACCAGCTTTCCTTTATGTGCATCGGTTGCCATGCCCATATTTAAGCAAAAGCGAAGAGGTTTGCAGGTAAAAATGCCACTGTTGGTTTTAATGGGCATAAACACCCAAACATGATCCAGCACAAATGACTGGAATTGTTAAAATATACCCATTGCTGTTTGGCATCTTCAGACTGCCAGTGTTTATGAAGGAACTAAGAAAAGTGTGGAGCTGTTTGTTAAAATCTTGTAGCATATTTTCCTCCACCAAGAACTACTTTATTAAGAAAATATTTGAACATTCTTATTTTAAACAAATGGTGTTTCTAATACTCCTCAATATATTAAAAACACACATCAGATAGAGAAATAATTAAAATGTACAGTTCAAAGAAACAAACACCCCTCTCAACACTCTGTTAATTAAATTTTAATGATGTCCAAAAATACACAATCTTTTGTCTAATGCTTTGACACTCTTTCAGATGACTGAATCAAGAGAAAAATCCCAAGTCTTCCTTTCCAAACGGTGGGAAAGCAAATGTTAACCTGCTGTGAGAAAAACTAGTCCTGCACACCAACATCACCCATTGTTATATTCATCAAGAAAGCTTCAGTTCCAAAGCTGTTGATTCAGCTCTTTTTATAAACACTCCGTATACAACACAAAACAAAAATAGCTAGGCCATTACCTCAATCATCAATGATCTTTTAAAAGACAGGTTATTTAAAGTATCTCACCCATGGAAGAGAATTCTGTATTTACAATCATTTATATTGCTACATAGAAATTAATAAAATATTTCTTCTTTATCTAGGTATCTACACTGTGATCATCAGTGTGGGATTGCCCTTAATACCTTCCCTTCCTTAGGGAAGAATGGAATCTTGTCTGGTTTGTTCACAGTAATTTCTGTAAGTAAAGGAGCGAAACAACGTGCAAATCTGATTTGTGCAAAACGGCAGAATTACAGCTTTGTTCATCTTTGGAAATTATTGCCTGAGTGATGCTGCACATGTCCATATAACTGAAGACATGTTCCATGGACTTTGCAAAAATATAACATAAAAGACAGTAGGAAATAAAAATGCTCATTTCACACAGAGCTGTGTATATAACTATCTTCAATAGTTATGAGAATATTAATTATTATTTGTAGGGTTTATCTTGAAAAGCATCATTTGAGACTTTTTTTTTTTTTTTTCTCCCCTGCTGGAAACAAACAAATGGGAAACGTTTTAGCTGTACATGCTGTATCTCCCACTCCATTGTGGAGAGTGGCCGAAGGAACCATGAACACGTAAAACAGCTGTGCCCTATTAGCAATCTGTCAGATGGTTGCAAGCAATATATTACCAGTAGCTTTGAACAAATGCCCACACCCTCAATTCTTCACAGCAGTCTTGCATGCCCATTTTATGAGCAGATGTGTTATTGTAATCACACACAATGCAGCCATTCAAGAAGAAAAAAAACCCAACCCAAACGAGAAAGATCATCTTTTTAGTTGGAGTGGACTAGCAAAATCCACTTCCATAATATAACAAAATCATTTTTACATGGATCTAAGGAAGGATTTGAGGGATGTCTTTCCAGGGTGACTTGCCCAGGCACAGTGGCAGAAGAGACACTTAATTTTGGAGATAGCCAACTGCAGTCCGGAGAACCTTGTTTTCTCCTGCTGACTGTGACCGTCTCCCTTCTGGATTTAAACTGGAGCACAGGGAGATGAATCGCACTTTGGACCCGTTTGCAACCATACTAGAGAGTCAGGTACAGTGTGTCACCCAAGACAACTCCTTGGCAGGGCCAGGCATCTGCAGCGAGGGAGGAGCTGGTCACCCCAGACTGCCCTCGTCATTAACGGGCACTTTCAGAGCACGATTCTGCTCTGAAATTCCAAAATACAGCCTATTTTAGGTGCCTACCTTTGCATGAGAAGAATTATTGCTGAGAGTTATGCCTATGTTTGGCCAAATGATCCCCACTCCTGGTTTCCCTTTGGCCAAGGTGACATCTGATGGGTTGCAAAAATAAAAGCCATCTATAAAGTCCTGCATTTTCCAATATGATTAAATGTTTTACACTTTAAGGATTGTGAGTTGCATATTGGTTGTGGTTCAAGCTGTGATCTTGGCAATTTAGCTGTAGATGCCAGTGGAGCTCTTGCATCAAAACCCCATCTCTCCTCCCATAAAGTAATTCAGTGCTTGAATGTCCTTAAAGCAGGTAGAGATGGCAAAGTCCACAACAGTGTCAGTCAAATGCTCTTGTGGCATTTATGATGGAGAATGGGACTATCTTTGTTACTAATGCACATTAAAAATTATATTTAGACTTGTTACTATAAGTTCTTGATGGACAATTTCTTGTATCTGTTTTGCTTTTATGCTAAGCTATAATATTTCATAAGGGGAGAGGAAAAAGTGTGGGGATTACCTGTTAATTTTTAAGTACTCACGCACTGCCTATCAGTGTTACAATAACTCTTAAAAACATTTAAGTATTCAATACTGGGCAATTAATTAACTGCAAACTTTGTTTTGTTGATGTTTGCAGACTTTTGTTTTGCTAGTGGGACTCCTTTCTCTGGCCTATTTGTTTCACATGAGAGACTTATTTTCCTGTACTCTCTGACAACGCAAGAAATATATTTATATAAATGAAAGAAGCTGGTTCAGTCAATGGCATTTCAAACAAGAAAGCAGAGGCTGCACTTTGGAGCTGTACATAATCATAATTTGAAGAGGTAACAATGAACTAAACCATATTTACACAAGTGTTTGTAATAACAGCTCACAAGCTTCACAGAATGTTTTATTCCTATTAGCTCAATTGCACAATTGGTTTGTCAGCTGGTATCTTACCCAAACTATAAATCTTCCTGCTAGATAGAAAATCTAGTGCATTTTGCCATCATCCTTCACATTAAGTACACATCTCCTGCTGCTGTACTGGAGGGGGGTGGGGGGGGAGTAAAATCTAAGGATTCCTTACAACATTTCATTATTTTTTAATTCTACACTACACATTAAAATTAAAATGAAAAGCCTTGCACCTTATATTACTTCATGAGCTTTACAGAAATTGTCATAATTGTGTGTGTGGTTTTTAATGACTGCTTCTTGTAAAATACCCTTGGTAGTGCAAGATCAAAGCAAAGCAGAGATGTCTGCTACAAGATGATAATTCAGGTAAACACACTCAATGGTAAAAATGCAAATGTTGAAATGTGATTGACTTTTCTTCTATTTAATGTTTATTTTCCCTGCCAAAGCAACGACAAGTTCAAACTAATTCCAGACCTGCTATAAAATAAATCGAAAACTACTGTAAGTCAACTCGTTGCCATTTTTTTTAACTTAACCTAGATCTCACATGGTAAAACACTGCTCAAAGGTTTCATCTAGTCAGCTTTCTATTGTGCTTCAGGAACGTGAGAAAGAGCTCAAAAGAAATTAGCCCAGCTATAAATATTTCCAAAATAATACTGTCATCAATTAAAATCGTACGAGAGCATACCAACTCTGTTTCCTATATGACAGCAGCTCTGACTTCTGCCTGTGCAGCGCAACCCCTAATTGTGATCCATCCTCAGAATTAAATTTTTTAAATCCGTAAAAGCCCCTGTCTGTGAATTCTAAATTTGTGAATAAAGAAACCCTCCAGAGCTGGACACAACCCTGCACTCAGGAAGGTCTTGCTATACCAGGCTTCGTGCTTGGAGGGGGTCTGGG
>JAOBAS010000072.1:5142389-5153587 GCA_025311575.1 Elanoides forficatus
GGTGGGAGGAGAGGGGGCTCCCTGGTGGCACCTGTGGCACAAAGCGGGGGGTTCCCTGCCTCTGCAGGCTTTACAAGCTGACTTAAAGCAGTATGTGCCACGAGACACGATATCAGCTGTAAAAGGGGGAGGAAGGAACACAGGTAACACTCACAAAATCCTGCAATGTCATTTGCCAGTTTCACACCATCCTTTTTTTCCCTGCCATGCATACAGTGCCACTGCAGAGCATTTCCCTCCAGGACAACTCTGGAGTTATCTCAAAGGTCTTATTTTATTTCTAAGGAGAGATGGCTGAAATTTGGATCTGCATTTGGCCCAATGCTATAAATCCCAAGCAAGACCACTGCAGCCTGCAAGTGCTTTGGATGGGTGCAACATCTTCGTGTGGCATCTTCCATGGAGCCTGCAGCAACATAAAAAACCAAGCAATAACAATGCTACAATTAATTACCATTAATCATGATAACCCTGTTTATTCAGACATCATGGATGACTAGTGTCATCACCAGATGAAAGCTTCCCCTGCAGAAAGCTGTTTGATATTTACTGTATTTGCTTCTCACCCTTGTTCTGTTCTCCTACTTCATAGAAATATTAATATTCCCTCCAAACCAGGATTCTCTCTGGATGAGAGCGCATTAGCTCAAGGAAATGTCAAATGGCCTAATTCAAGCGCTTTTAGAAAACAGACATAAAATTGAGACTGTAATAGTATAAATAGAGAGGTGAAATTACACTCCAGCAGAGAAAGAGAGATACTGAAAGACACAGAGTTATAGACAGCTAGACTTCCATTACATGTCTATGCTGAAACACACTTACCCACAATAGGAAACGCACATCTATGCACAGCATCACACAAAACATACTAATTTCCGTTTACAAGAACTGCAGCACTGGCAGGGACTGCCATCCTCACTTTTCCATCCAGTGCAAATCCCTCCCAGAGAGGACAGTGCATTTCAGGTCTGTCAGGGAGAGCAGCCCACAGGCTTTTTGAAGAGGGGGGGCTCTCATGGGAGGCATCCCAACCACGGGGGCCAGGTCCACTGTCCGTGCTGTACCAGCATGGGTGTGCTTAGGGAAAGCACCTTTGGCAACAGCCCTCCCAGCAAGAATAGACAAAACAGGACTAATGTGGCTGATGTTTTGTACCTCACGCACGAAGGTTATTTTATTTTTTTTTAAATTGTCCAGTTTGTTAACATAGTGAAAAAATGCAACAAGGAGGTTTGAGTAAGGAGAAGTAAATGAAGCTGCATTTTAGCTATAAATCCTACCCTCCCTTTCTGGCCCCTCTGGAGGCTGAGAGAGGAGGGACTGAAAGAGGAGGAGCAGCTTGGGGATAAAAAAAATATTTTGGGGATTTGCTTTTCATTTTAGCAGAATTTGATTCAACCAATCCACTTTAAAATAACTTTAAAAAAATAAGCATTTGTTTATGTATCTTTTTATTTGAGTCGTTTCACTGACCTGGTGCCCAGTGCAACCCTAAGAACAACTTTGTCAGAGCAAACAGGAGGATAATGGTCTGTGAGATGAAACTTTGCGAGCTGGCTTGGCTGTCAGAGGAGAGATGGTGGAGCAGGAACTAGGGCTGAACTGATGCCCAGGACTGTGAAACAGCAAGTGGAGGGAAGAGGATGCTGGGGGAAGATGTTGTACACTAACTTTTCCACTGGAACATCAAATGGCTTGCAGAAAGAGAGGAAGAATACTAGCTGGCAGTGCCAGACATTAAGCATGCTTTTTTACCATATTTTCTCTTCGTTACTATCAAGTCCATTTTCAACCTGCCATTTGCTTGAATAGTTGCTGAATTATGACCCCAGTGCAATGGACTGTTTGCTGGTAAGCAAATCACATGTTTTTAGAAAAAGGTGGATTACAATGTGCAGGATTCGTATAATCATACACTTGAAATTACAGCTTGTCTAAGTACACAGAGAAACCTAAAAATGAAAATCATGAAAAAGGTTTGGCTATGATATAGCTTCCCTGGAAAGACACTCCAGCTGGGTGCAAATTGTCTGAATGGAAGGATGCCTTCCACTCCCCGAATCAGGGTGAAAACATTTCTGGTTTAATGTATGCAATATAACCCAGCAAGGCTGGAATATCACAGTGGTTTCTTGTGTCCTCAGCATCTGCTGAGCTCAAACAGTAATTTCCTAACCAAAGTATTTCAGTGTCTGTATGAACCCCTAAATGTTGAGACGTGTAAGAAAAGACAGAGAATTGTATTTCCTCACAAAAGACAAACACCCCTCCAAAAAAGAAAAGACAAAGTTCACTCTCACCTCAGTCAACTGCTTTTGCATCAAACTTCATGCATTTTTTTTTGCAGTCAAACCCAATATATGTACAGGGGTCTCTTTTAGAATTATTTTCTCTCACATAATTTTGTTGTTCTTGCAGAGACTTCAATTTTTAATTCATGCTCTGAACTGAATTTTTCTTTAGGGTGTGATATGATGGCTTTGGAAAACCATACAGAGATGCGAGTCACCAGAGCCCCTTTACCCTTCAGGCTGGACCTGGTGGTTGCATACTGAGGGCTGTGATATCAGCCTTTAACCACCCCTGCTCTGAAGTGGAAGGAAAAAGAAATAAAAGAAAATGGGTGCAAAAAAGCAAACAGGTCTGAAAGGAGAAACCGAGAGGATCTCACAAGAGGCAGAGTGAAAACTGGCAGAAGAAAGCTGGAAGACAGGAAGGAATATCTCCTCTTTAACATTTACTAGCAGAAAACACTGGATAGAGTAAGTGACAGAAGGACCCTAGATATTTTCTGAAATACACACGATATATGATGCAGCCTCAAATACAGATTTTATCCACGTAAAAGTGGCTGGTCAGGTTTCACACAACTGACTCCGCTGTGATAAGGCAGTTCCTGGCAGATGAGCATCAGTAAAATATTCACACTGTACCTCCGCATCCTGCATTCTGGATAGGCAATATGTGCTTACAAAAGAACTATTTTAGGAGTGTTTAAGACAGTGTTAAAATATTTCATAGAGACTATTTTTTGTCTGCCTCTGCCTGTAAAGCCAAGTTCCCTAAATAATTATCAGCCAAAATACAGAAGGCTAAAAAGAGCAATGAAACCCTCAAAAAATACCAAACATAACTTTTCTGGGTACAGATATATGCTGCCTGGAGAGGATTACTGTGGGCTTTTTAGAGGCTAGAAGCACATGATGAATCCCTTTAGGAAAAACCCTTTTATACAGACATAAAACTCCTACTTTAGGAAAAACCCTTTTATACAGACATAAAACTCCTACTTTCATCCTCAGTTAAGGTGACAGATATTAAAATCATGATATCTTTGTATATGTGGAAAATTTGCACAGAAGAAATTCCTTCCCTGGTTTTTGGGCATGCGCAGACATCACTCACACCTGGGGGAAAGGGGGAATTTTCTCATTTTGAAACAGTGGAGTTTTGAATTTTTTTTAACAAGTCCTGGAGGAGATGGATCTATAGTTAGCAGGAAGGTTAGGTGATCAAGGGGACATGCTAAATTATTGTTTAAGGTTGGGGGTTTTTTTTAAACATATTTTACCGGTTTATCTGTTAACTCCTTTATCTCATATTAAACTGTGAAGGTTGCAAGAAAGGGACTTCTCCCTCAATGAGGACTATTTTTAAGTAACAGTTAAACACATACCCCAAATACATGCTGACTACTGTGAATCCAGTTCTGAAATGCCCACACTGTCTGCAAAAATCAGGGCAGTATGGCTAACTGTTTTGGGGTCAGGAGTGGCAAACCTCATCATGGCGATGGACAAGCAGTGCGGAGCCAGGACATAAATGTCCTGCCCATGGGCTTTGTCTGAGGCGTCTGCTTAGCCCCACTCACTCTACAGGTGCATGAGCACTTTCTTAAAGTTAAGCAAGTCCTAAAATACTCTTCCTGAAACAGGGAAGCTTTCCTGACTTGGAGTCTTAACCTATTTAAAGCAGACCTTGACTGAATTGCAAAAATGTGTTTATGGGAAGATGTGCATTATGTATTTTAAATAAGCTCCTGCTTTCCCAGGCTTAACATACTCATTGGTTGCTCCTTTTTCACAGATTATCTGAAGAAGGGAGACCAAACTGCAGTTTGATGGATTAGTAACAACTCAATTGTTTGAATATTGATTATTTCTTATTAAAGGAAAAAAAACCCTCACAACAGTTCTAAGGATTTATATGTTCCTTGTACTGCAGGGTGGGCAAAATAAAATGAGGAGGCAAAGTCTCCAGAAAAAAAAAGAAGTGTAAAAGCTTCTTCTCATAAGGAGTCAATGATTTGCCTGAAGGTACCAACCAAGGCGGGAGCAAGAACTGAATCAGTCTCAGCTGCCTTCCACCCACATTCCTCCTCTGGAGTCCCATGTATGCTCTCACAGTAGCTGTCACATGCAGAAAAATTGGTGAGCTGTAGGAGAGGCTTAAATAACGTGTTCATCTCTCTGCTAATTCAGGATTATTGTGTACTTTCTGGTGGTCTAGTTTCTTCTCCTTCTGGTTAGTTGATTTTTAAAAGGGCATAAGAATTTGGGCTTTTGTATTGCCCTTTTGAAGTAGAGTAAATTCAACAGTGCAGAGTGTATAACTGAGAAAATATTTTTTTTTTATGATTTCCAAGATAACAGCAAAACAAAATTCACACACACACACACACAAAAAAGATAAAAAATGGGCTAAACCACATTTTCTAATTTTTTTTTTGTATAAAATACATCTTTGGTTCCTATAAAGTTAGAATGGTACTACCATTTGCATTCATCGTAACAAGGAAATTGAAAGTTGAACTCCTTTGTGACAAATTAATTGTCACTGAATTTTTGTTGTTATTTTAGATGTATGCATATGTAAATATCCATTACTAATATTAATTAATATTAATATATTAATTTTATATATAAAATTAGCCAGAATTAAATAGAATCACAAGTACAAAGCAGAAATATCTCTTTGCACAGTTGAAAGTCTACAAGCAGGTGACACACTGCACGGTTGGTGCAGTGACCAAAGTTTTTTTAAGCAAGAAAATCCTAAAGAAATCTTCAACGTCCACCTAAACCAGAATGGTCCTCCGTTTCTGGGCTGGAGAAGTTCCCATCATACATACATTAAAAATTCTTCAGGTGAAGTCTAAACCGACCAAACAAAAAAAGCATTTATTTTCCTTTTTGTGGAAAATGATTGGTAATTGTTGGTAATGATTGGGAAATGACTATCAATTCATTCGTAACCCATGTCAGATGACATGATATTTATTCATTGTCTTCCCTTAAATTAGGTATGCCAACCATTTGCATAAAAGAAACAACTGAGTTCAACTCAGCACAAGGAGTAAACAAGATGGGCCAAATTCAGATCTGACTTACCAAGTGCAGTTATTCTGGATTGCAACCATTTCACTCTACTGTAAATGCACGCAGCTAATTTTAATTTATTAGCACCATCTTTACCACTATGTAACTCTACCAGCTTTAATAGAAATAAGCCAACTTTACATTAGCACAATGAGGATCAGACTTGAGACCAAATAATCAGTATTAGGTGTAGGATTTATAGATAAAATTCTCCTGAATTTCTTTTACCACAGAGGAAAAAAAGGAGCGATTTTGCCATATGGTCTCCAAACACAAATTCAATTCTAGTTCCAAACAAGCAAACTGATAAACTACATTACTCTCTTAAATAAATGTAGCCAAAAGTGGGCATTTTATCTTCAGAAGAAGGAAAGAGATAGAGAGAATAAGTTATTTCCTTTAGGAGATCAAAACATGATGTGGAAAACAAGAAAATAAACTTAAATGGTGGTGTAATCCCCAAAGAAAAGCCTTCAGTAATACTGTGCCCACAGCAGATAGCTCACAAACATGTAAATCATTTTATCTATAAATAACTGAAGATTACAAGAAACTGATTTAAATAATTTTATTCTAACTTGAACAAACAGGGTGACTGGAAAAACAGAATTACGACAGACTAGGGGTCCGACTTGATAAAAACTCTATTAGCTGTGCTGATGTGAAAGGATTATTTTAGGAATGAGAAAGAGGAAAGGAAGAGAGGAAGAAAGGAGAGACAACTGCTGCCAGGCGATGGGGAAGCAAAGGTGGAGAGGATGGCTGTGCATCATGCCTACTCTCATAGCTTCAGCCTTGTCACATTAAAGCATCGCCATATGGAAAGGGGCACATTATGCACATGCTCCTCAACCCAGATTAATGCCTCGGAAGGCTTCTGAGCTTTTTTTTAAAATTATACTTGCTAGTGTAGGTTTTCTAGGCATTTATGTTACGCTCATTGCTATGATATCTGAGCACTTGTAGTGTGCGTTACAGTTTCTTAATTATAGTCTCAGTTGGACACTTGATTGTGTGATGGTGGGAATGCTCACCTGCAAACAGCCATGATGCTTGTAGCAGAAGTGCTAAGATGCATGGGGCGGCAACCCACCAGATTGGGCAAAGTCCTTTATTTTATTTTATTTGTTTATTTGCTTATTACCATGGAGGCAGCAGGTGCCCAGGTCAGCTGCAGCCTCTCTGTCCTTGGAGCTATTCTGAACCCATCTGGATGTGTCCCTGCACAGCCTGACCCACCTGCACCACTCTGAGAGCAGGGCTGGACAATGTGGCCTCCACAGGTGCTTCTTGGTGTAAAATAGCGGATGATTCAGTGAACAAATTTAATAGGAGTCGTGTGTGTGTGTAGCACTCTCAATTGGCATTCACGTATAAAAGATGTGCAACTCACGGGGCAATACTGCAGATGAGTTTTCCCATTTTTCCTGATATTACAGCCCTAAACAGCCTAACTGCATCTCAGGCTGTGACTGAGGCACTGGTATCAAGCCACAGATATTTTGTGCTGGGGAGTCAGGTGAAATTACCCTGTACCTAGACAAAGCTGCTCACTAATTACGGGTGCCAACTGTCCAAGCTCCCAATGTCCTCCTCACCACCAGCAGCTGCTTTACTCTGCCCCAAAGCGGATTTTCCTTTGTGAACACTTTAGCAGGACAGCTCTGGCTCTGCACTGGTAGTGTGCACAGCAGTAGCCATCCTAGCACCCACAGTGACGGCTATCGGTCACCCTGAACTGGTGTTTTTTTCTTCCAGCCACCGAGTCCTGTAATTGCAATCATAATTCCACAACCGTTTAACTTGCCTGACATACTAAGAATAAGCAGTAAATCACTCTGCAGGTTTATACAACCTTCTGTGTCCATCAAAACCTGGAAACAAACTTTTTTTTTTTTTTGAGATCACAACCTAATTTGCCCACAGCAGGAGATTTTGTGATAGACCCTGAGGGAGCAGGGAGAGCTGGGGCATCATGGCTTGGAAAACCAGAGAAGCATATGTTTATCCAGAGGTCAAGAACAGTGCACACAGATAAAATGTAAGTGCTTTCTTATACTTTTATTTTCAACCTCAAAGACATCATCTTTACAGTCAGGCAGGCAGAGCGGTAAGAGAAGGAGACAAAACAAGAAAGCAAGCAGAGAGATGAGTTTATGTGCTTTATAGGAACAGCGTAACTGCTCTCTGTTGATGGTGAGAGGAGATCATAGATTGCTGGTTTTTAGGCTCTAACCAAAGCCTCATGGGTTAATTTCAATTAACGTGATTATTTTATTCTGATGGTGCTCCATTTGCAAAAGTCAACTCATAACTGTATTCTTCTACCAGATCTTATCAGCCCTCCACTTCCCTTCACAGACATATATTTGGTGAGAAGTCACCCTTTCTGTATGCCTGCTTCCCAGCCATCTGATACAGCAGCTCCTGAGCCCTGCAAGGCCCTCGTCAAAACTGCCGTATGAAGGGACATCTGCAGACACACGGAGTAAGAAACACTGCGTGGTGAATGCCCTTCGCTCTAGGGACAATAGATGCTGTCATGAACATTTTTGCTCCTTTCTGCTCCTCATGCCAGGCCAAGAAAGGACAGAGCGATTCCACAGGGTGACCTGTCTACATACAATACTAACTGCCAGGCTTTCCACCCTGCCGATGAGAAGAGCACACTACTCCTGATTGTAAAACCATCACACCTGACTTCCTGGGATGCTTTAGAAGCAGCACTATCAATTTAAGTAGAGTGTGTCCACATAGCAAATCTGCAAGGGATGGGTAGACTCCAAAAGCAAGTGGTCTAAACCAGTGCAGAAGGACCATGGCAAAGCTATCCTTGGCAGAAAGTGAGGGAAGTTTGCAATTAAGCATGTTATCAAGAAGTCCATTGTTATCAATGCCTCAGTCTAATCCTGATTAGAATGAAAAAAAACATTAAAAATAGCCTGAAGATTTCCCCAATGAGTTTCCAATTTTTAAAAAAAAAAAGAAAGAAAGAAAAAACAATGGGCACAGACAGATAAGATGAGTGAAAAATGAGCCATTATTGCTCAGCCTGATAGGTAGCAGGTGACACGCCAAGGCCAAACAAAATCATCTCCAGGAGTACCTACCCACAGAGTGCCATTTTCAGATGATAAAGATGCAGGCATAGAAAGTCCACAGATTTTTACCAGACTGTGTGTGATGCAGTTCTCAAAACTTCTTCAGCAGAGTATCTTGGCAGGATCTTTTTTGTTTTGGTTCATTTTTTTTTTTAGTTATCAGTGGCTGTTTCTGGCTAAAGTGACTTTTAGGCATTAGTGGCAAAAAATCCCCTTGTGACATAGTGGCAAGATGCATATCAACTGACAAAGCTAAGTTCTGTAGCAATTTCTTTCTCATGGCTTTCTGATGCTTCCTCCTTTAAAAAAAAAAATGAAATGGGCCTACAAATCTTTAGCAAAGGCCTAATTCCAGCTCCAGTATCAGCTTCAGTAAGTGAAAAGCTGAGCGGTCTGCGCTACTAATTACAGTGTAAACATTTCATAAATATTCCTTCTTTTTATCCTTTGCCCTTTTCAAAAATGAAAGGTTGTAATTTACATGTACAGTGGCTCCTAATTGGCTCTTCACAATACCTGCTTGTTTTATTTATTTTCTATCTTCTTTGGGGAAGAGGTGGAGCACATTAAAAGAGTGCAATGTTTCTACCCTCATCTACGTGTCTTCTGTAAAACAACAGTCCCTGCAAAAGCACCCCCAGCTCCCTCCCCACAGAAAGCTGCAGAGCCCCAGCCAGGATTTCCACCTGTGATCTCAAGTGATCATTCTACTGAATTGCATTTTTAATTACGGAACAGTTATCTGCAAGCATATGTGTGCCTACATGGGCACACAGCTACGTATGCAAAAGCAGAGTTTGTTCGCTTTTCTGTTTTATAACCGTTCTGACACGGACATGATTGCAGGATGCATTCGGTTTGCAGGGGTTTTGTTTGTTGTTTACAGCAAAGTATGGCTGCAGGAACAGTTATGTTTGGGCTCCATATGCAGGTTCCAGCCATACATTCAAGCTGGACAATAAAGCAGGGAAAAAACAGCTGATACACAAAAGGGACCGTCTAGACAGTGCCCCATCAGTCTGGCTAAACTTGGTGCTGGCATTCCCAATGGGATTGTAATATAATTGTTCTGGTGTCTGCGTTCATTCCCCCTGTCAAACACCATCCCAAATAGACATCCTTTTTTCAATACAATAGGCCCAAACTGTACCATTAGATGGAAGCAGCTTTGAAACAACCACCTAATCAAGTATCTCCTAATATTCAGAAAACCTGTTCTTTAATTGCTGGAAGGAAAAAAAGAAAAAAACCAACCCAAACACAAAACCCACACAATTTTAAATCAAAATAGCGTTAATTTTCCTTTCAGTCAAAATATAATTATTTTAATTAAGAATCTAAAAATATTTTGGGGGAAAAATGTGAAAATAGACTTTTGTATGGGTACAAAGCAAAGGCATTTTCTCCTGTAGGTTTATTAATCTCTCAAAGAAAATTTAACAGAACTCGAGAGATGTGAAAGTGAAATGCTAGGTATGGGTCATAGATTGTAAAGAAGGAAAAATCTAATGAAAAAAAGGAAAAAAAAAGGATTAATGAGCAAAAAGTAAGGAAAAAATGCTGTCAATTTACCTCCTCTCAATTAAAAGAAACCAGCAGTTACTTCTTTAATTTCTGTGAAGTGACTATCTTATTTTTTTGGAATTTTTGATTGTTCAAAAGACATTTGACAAATATTAGAAGCACAAACTTATCCTGATTAAGATTTGTTCTATATATTTTGGAAAAAAATTGTGAAAAATCTGATATCTGTGGAAATTTTATCAAGGAAATCAAACACAAATATGGACCCTCAAAGAGAAAAAAAAAAAGGAATTAAGAACATTGGCTGTCACTGATGTCCACAGACACAATGGTAGAAGTCAAAACATGCAAATAAAATGCAAAGACATAAAACCTCTCCTTTAGGAAATTAAAACACAGAAAAATGCTTCTGATTTGTCCATCTTCACTGCTATGTGTTATCTTTCATGCTGGTTTGTCCTTTTGTTTCAAGAACAAATTATTCCAGGACCTTTAGAATAAATAGAACTCAGGCACAATTTTAGAAATTTTAAAGAAACATGACTAACTTTAGTTTAGAGACTGTTGCTCTCAATGTGCATCAGTAGCTATTTACGTGGCACACTGAGGGTCCACGCAGCCTCACGCCGGGCAGCGCCTGGACCGTATCCTTGCATGAGCACGTTGCTCACACTGCAAACAGATAACACAGATTTCTTCCCCATCATTTACCCAGCCTGACAAACTGCAGCCCGAAGTCTGAAGTATGACAATAAGCCAGATACCAGGTTACGCTGTAAAGCAATAAAAAAATCTCCTCCTCCCCTCCCCGCCCCAACACTGGTGCTTCTCATTCCCTAGATTTTCTCCGCAGAAACTTTGGCCCCAACAACTTTTTGCAGGATGAGTGATGGAAAGGAGAGAGAGGAAACCCCAAGTAAAAGGAGGAGAAATAAATTCCCCCATCTCTGCCCAGAAACGCCTTGATGGAACCGGCTGAGCTGCAGCTCACAACGGGGAGGGGGGGGGGGAGCGGAACCCAAGTGCTGCCCACCGAGAAGCACGAGAACTAGAAGAAAATATATAAATATGACTACAGAAACATTAAATTAATCAAGTGTAGGTTTAATGTTGGGGTCACCGGCCCCGCTGGGGGAGGTGAGCGAAGCGGGCTGTCGGCAGCGGGGGTGACTCGGGCAAGGTGAGCCGTGCC
>JAOBAS010000072.1:5161755-5174648 GCA_025311575.1 Elanoides forficatus
TAGATGGAGCGAAGGGAAAATGGCTGCTGCTCCCAGGAGGAACGTGGTGGGACCCAGGATTTCTGACGGCAAGCGAGGGCACAGGATTATTGCCGTGAAATTTTTTTTTTTTTTGTCATCTGCTTTCTGCTTTGTCCTAGGTTCAATAATCCTGTTTTGGGCTCCCCGAGCCGTGCCGGCGGGGGGGTCCCTGGGGCGGGCCCATGCCCATCCGCTCCCCAAGACCCTCCGACCCTTCCCCGCTGCACTAGTCTTCAGGCACCTCTGCGACTCGCACACGCTGCGGGAGGAAAGCAAGCCCTGCCCATCCAGAACAGGACTGAATCCTGCAAATTAATACACCCGGAGTCCGGCTTTCAGGTCATGCTCGCCCCCCCGCCCCCGGCCTTGGGCTAGCGGCTGGGCTGCTCGGCTCGCCACGGGCACTGCTGGAGCCCAGAGGGCTCGGGGGAGATGCTCTGCTTCCTCCAGGTGCTGCAGCTACATCTCCATCCTCTTGCAGGGGTCTGAAAAAGAAAAAAACTGTTCCACTCCAGAATTCCCTTTACTTTAGAGGTTTCAGGTTTGTTTCTTGCTTTTTTTCCTTTTTTTTTTTTTTTTTTAATTTTTCTTCTTTGCAGCAGGGAACCCCCAGAGATATCTCTCTTACACAGAAGACCGTACAAACTCTCTTACCGCAGTTAACATTACAAATAAAGTTTCCTAGGTTGATCTGAGCTCTGATTTTGCTACACATTGTGAGGAGAGAATGAGGACTCTGCAATTATTTAACTTCCAGTAATTATACACCCGTATCTCCATAAATATGTGCTGTTTTCTCTGTTCTTCACAGGTGAGGACATCAGATTTGAATCAAAGGTTACTTGACTTTTCAGCAACCTTCCTATAAACTAACTAGAACCTGGTGAAAATAACAGTAAAAATTGTTTTAAAAGGTAATTACTTTAAAATTTCCACAAGTCATATTCTATTCTAATGTCATTCTCCCTCCTCCTTTTTAAAGCATTCCCTTCAGTTGCAACCGACGTTCTTTGAAGAGTTGAGGGGAGGTACAGCTTATCAAAATGATACACTAACTTGCGAAACTTAAAAAACATAGAGTGAGCCACATATCCTGAGTAATTCTGAGGGAGACGATGGAGCAGTAGCTCCACAGTTAGCAGTCATAAAGAACATGACACAAAGGCTTTAACTGTGTCCAAACTGAGGAACCAACACTGCATATGCAAATAAATAATCTTTACAGCAAGGGAGTCCCCAGCCAGCAGCAACCTCCTCAATCCATTTGACCAGATACAAAGGCAACTCTTCCCAACGTAACCCGAGAACTGTTTGGCTAACAGCTTTCCAGGACTAGTCAACTAGATTGCAAATTGGATAAATTCCTCCCCTCTTAGAAAGACTAAAACCTACCTTACATTCATTTCTACAAGCCTCCTGATGGGCTTGGTAAACTCGTTGCAGATTGAGCTGGCCTCCTGCCTTCTTCCTGACCAAAGCAGAAACAGAGACACTAAACTCTCTCTGCTTTTCTTATAATGTCAGCTAAGGATTTCTGACTTGTCCCACAGTAAGGGCCAAATACTTCTTCTTCACTGAGGGAGAAGTTATGACAGAGGTTCATGCCTACTATAAACACATAAAAATACTTCAAAAGCCTGCTCTTGATGAGTGACTGTCCTTGAAAAGGTTATTTAAGTATCTCCTGTTAACTGATCCGTTTTAATTCGGCTCAGCCTTTGCTCACACTCCTTAGAGCCACCCTGTGCAGGTGAGTTTGTAGCAAATAGTTACTATGTATGACTGTGTTCTTATACTCCATGAGTTATCACAGCCATTACGTTTTATGAGTCTGGATGTCCATTCAGTACAGGCTGAACAAACAAACCAGGTAGGCAAACGAAAAAAGCAATGTACCTCAAAAAAAAAAAAGCTAATAATGAATACATGAATATGATCTAATATTGAAATGGCTCAGTGATACATACTAAACACACAATTTCTAGGCAACAATAGCATATTCCACGCTAAGAGTCACAGTTTTGGTCAACACAGGCTGTTGAACTGACAGTGCCCAGAATGAAACGTTAGTCCTAAAGCTAAATCTAAGAAGTCAGCTGCCATGGACAGAAACTGTACCAAACTCAGTTTTCCTTGTGGGTCAATTGCAGAGATGGATATATACCAGGGTACACACAAGAAAAGCTCAGCAAGATGCAGGTCGCAAGACAACAGGGAGAAGACAGAATGACCTGGGGTAGCAAAGAGGTGAGGAACCTCCCGGCAGAGCTGGTGTGGATAGGCATGCAGGAGGGGATGTCAAGCTTGGTGCCAATGGCTGCCTGAAAGCCCATGTACATGACACCATCTCTCAGCTAGTCACAAAAAATTCAGCCCTGTACAAGACAAAAGGGAAAAAAGAGATGTCAGAACATAAGGTCGTTTTAGGTACCTGCTGTAATCTTCAGCATTTATAATTTCATCTTTATTCCGGGTACCAGCCTTGGTTTGAAAGCACAGCCGTGACACCTACATATTCACACAATTATCGCACTGTTCTAGGACAGGTTCTCTGGAGTCTTGAATTTACCCTATTTGTACACCAACATGCCTTAGCCAAAGTTCCTACAAAAACTGGAAAATGATCATATAATTTTTAAAATGCCAGCTCTGACCATTAAGGCAATACCCAAGATACTCTGCTGGGAAACAAAGAGGAACAATACTTGCTGTGAAGGAGCAATGTGCCAAATCAAAGATATCAAATCAATTTCATTTTCCATTATTTCCTGATTTTCTGCTCTCTCATTGCACAGACAACTAGTTATTTTTTAAAGGAACATGGGAGGGTGGAGCTGGTTGTAACGTATTTACTCAAGTAAGTACTTGGGTGTAGTAATGAGTTTGTTTTAAAATATTCATATTATATAAATGTTAGTTGAAGTTGACAGTAAATATTGAATAGACATATCAAAAGGGCAGCATGTCATCTTCACTTCTATGTTGTCTACCATTCAGGCAGCTGTTTGCTCTGTTTGTATCCACTTTCTTACAGAAAATTAATTTTTAAAAATTATACCAAAACGATGATTGAGTATGACAGAAGAAGAAGGATTATGACCAAATTCCCAGGACTACTGTTTGATTTGTACCAATAATTAGTACTCAGCCATTAAGTCTCTTTTTCAGGATGTTAGAATGAAAGACACATGGAAGAACGAGGTCTAAAGCTATTGTAATTTTTCAGCACAAGGGAAGCATCAGGAAAGTGCTGTTACTAAAAAAAACCTTCCATCAGTTTTTTCCAAGTGATGCACAACAAATAAGTGTTTCATAAGTATTAACACAGATATGGTAAAGATCAAAACCACTCCTGAGACAGGGACAGAAAGAAGAAAATAGTACTAAAAGTGGTGTGAGAGAATGTCTCAGCTACATGTTTCCCATTGTGTCTAAAGGCAAAATGCTCTGATTCCTTACTGTCTTTTACAATATGGTTTCTAAATATGGCATTACTTACCAAGAGAGCTGATACCGTTCACATTCTTTTTAAGCTAAAAAAATTCTCCCATACCCAAAAGAACTCAGCATAAGTGTCTCCACAACACTTATGCTCCTAAAGATGCTACATGCAGGAGTCTGAAATGGAGGATGGGTCTACTGGACACAAAACACTGCTTGTGTGATGTGAACAGAGATTTGAAAAGGGAAGACATAGTGCCATCAAATTTTCTCTCAATTTAATATTGACATAATTCTGTCTGCTACTAAAGGGTTCCTGGGGGTGGAGCTCACATTCCTTGTGTCCTCTACAATCCTTAAGAATTTATATGGGTAGATTGTATTCAGCATGTGCAAATGCAAATGTATTCACAATTATGTTTGTTTACTTTCATGACTAAAATACTTTTTGTTTGTCTTTTGGGCTTGTTTGCACTTGCATATAACCAATGCTACTATTTGCAAAGCACTTCTGAACTAATATCCCATTATGAATGCTTCCTTGTTCAGTGGCCAGGCTAAGTTCAAATATTTTTGCAGAGAACTTACTTCTCATGGGGTTTTTTTTCGTGTGGTTTGGTTTTTTGTTTGTTTGTTTGTTTGGTTTTTTCCATAGACAACCAAACCAAAATGCTTTGAAATATTTATAGAACACTCACAAAGGAGGAAAAAGCCTCACCTGGTTGCAGTGCATGGAGAAGCACTTTGAAAGCCAAAGGGCTACTTAAGCATTTCTTAGCTCTTCTTTTTCCCTTCATAGCCAGCAAAGCCTTTCTGCAGAAAAACCATATCAGAATCCTTCACTGCTAAGCTGCCATGTGCAGTTTTGGCTAGAGAATTGTCATTAAACTATTGTTTTCCAACAGTCTTACACCAACGGAGGACATCATAGAAGCATTTACATGCCAGGAAATCAAGACACGTGAAGCAAAAATAATTTTTCTTGGGGCACTTTTGCCACCAGCAGTTTAATGATTTTAAGTCTTAGCCTTAACTCATTTCTCATTTGACATAGATGGTCCTAGTCTTTCGGCTGTAATTGAGAAAATACACTTTCTTTTGCAAGTGCTCTCATGCCATAGGCATGCTGGACTCATCTCTCCCATCTTACATAGAGGTCCACTCCTCTACTTGCCTGGAATGGAGGAGGTGGAAGGGGACGGGAGGGAAGGGAAGCACTTGCCGGATGCAGTCCTTCTGCCTGAAGACCAGTATTTCCACAAGAGGTACATAAACTTATTTTGATAAACCAATTTTTTGGTCACCTAAGTGCCTCACTTTTCAAAGATTCAGCTCAGTACTCTCCACTGGCGTCTAAGTAAAAAGTCCTCAACTGAGACACCTACTCTCAAAATTTTAACTAAGAATGTGGTGATGGCATTTTGTCTAGTTTTCTGTATATAAACACACACGTAGGGATATATATATATATGTTTCAGGGCTTTTCATACATACATACATATATATACACATACACACATATATAGTATTTCTCTCTCTCTCTCTCTGTACTTTGGAGTATCTGCAAGGCCAGGTGCAGGCCCACCTTGGAACATTTGTGAAGAACATTTCACGAATTATTGCATAAAAGACAGTGCATAAATTCTAAAAAAGACTTTAAAACAGGCAACTTTCTTTTCCAGGGTGCTATTAAACTACAGACCCAAATTTGCCTGAGTACAAATATCACATTAGCAGCAGAGCTAATGATGCCTGCTCTCCTTTGTATTTGTGTCTTGTGCTTGGATTTGCTAATGTCTGAATAAGATATGAGGGCCAGCTGATGCTTTGCCTGTGTTTAGCATGCTCTTCCATGTAGATTTTAATAAGGAGTGAGTTCACGCCGCAGCGTCAATAACTAGAGTTTCCTCCTGACACTGGCTTCACATTTTCATGAGACTTGGAAGAACTTGGCATCCTTCAGGCAGGTTTGATAGGAACTGGACAACAAGCTCTGAAGTATCCAGGTGAAAAGACTATGACACTATCATGCACGCACTCACACACAAACAGAGAGCAATTACAAACAGTTTAATTCCTCAGGAAAACAGGCTGAAATGTTTAAGAATGAAAAAACATGCTTACTTCCAGTATGTTTAAGTTTTCCTGTGCTCCATAGCATTGCAGGCTGTTAGAGAATAATTTTAGAAGAGGTACCTCTACAGTGGAGAGTTTGCCAGCAGAACTGTTTTTATTTTTTGTAAATATTTTTCAATTTTTATTTTATTATTCCCTTTTAACCTCAGAGAACTAACAGGACATGATCAAAAACATTCAGCTTTTTCAAACATGTGCCAAAACTCAAGGGTCCTGGAATTCAGAACTGTGTATTCCCAGTTAACACCAAAACACTGACTGTTTCAGTATCATTTAGCCGAAGCCAGTTTATAAATATCATTGATCTCTCCTTTGCATACTGCAGAACTAGCGCTCACTCTGCCTCTGTGACACTGCACATTACAGAAGGATGGCAGAGTTCTTCAGGTTTTTACCTCAGGGCTATGTTGGAATCATAGTAAGGCACACGAGGGCACAGTTGAAAGCACTCAACAGATGTGTTGTTCTGTTCCACTTTTTAATTTGAGCCTTACATCTCAACTACATTTATTGTAGACATTTTTGACCCAGATTCATCCTTAGTGTGGCTGTACTGAAATAAATGGATTTACATTGGGGATTAATTTGGCCTGTTATGTTAACATCCCTATTTCTTCATGATCAGCCTGTATCGAGACGTTTTCAAGGTTTCCTTTATTTTAAACTGAGTGAAGCATTGCTCCTATAAATAACAGTCTGATAGGGGGAGAGGGAGGAGAGAGAGAAAAAACACAGAGATAAATAAGTACAGGCAACAAAACTCCTTGACAGCTTTTATTCTGTGATCACAGAGCATCATTTACAGCTAATGCTACTGAAGCTACGCAAGACTTCACTATTGGGTATAAACAACACATAATGAGCATCTATGGGACACTGGATAACTCCCATTAGTGAGGAAAGATCTTCATAACTCACATGTTGGTTTACCACCTCTTTTTATTAACTCTCATTCATTAGATAGCAGCGGTGCTTTCAGCTACGACGACAGCCAACTTCTTTAGGGCCCACTGCGTGACAGGTTTCCTGCCGCTGGCCTTTTTGGTTTTTTTCTGAAGAGCGGATCTCACACATGATTTGCTTGGATGTTGTCGGAAAGGTAGTCAGAGCCGACAAATAAAAATGAAGGGCTGTTTGGTTTTTCCATGCATGCAGCCCTCTGTACACAGCTGACTGAGCCAGCCCTGTCTCCTTCCCAGGCAGCATGGGGAAGTAGAAAATTCATCACTGACCTTGATCTCCTCTTCTAGCAGAGGGACTGGGACAGGGGAAAACCTGTCTCCTGACCCTCGTCTCCCCTTTGACATCATGGGACTAGAACAAGAACAAGTCACTGCCTGATCCCCACCCACTCGCGGTCATTCATCCTCTGGCCCATGTCATGGTTTAGAGCTCTACAAATCATCAGTCTTGTGCAGAATGCAGAGGCATGTGCTCGAAGTATCAATAGGGGGTGGAGGACTCCTTGTCCTGGGCCTTACAAACACTGCTTATTTAATCGGATTCATAGAAGGAATGGCACCTCGGGGTGCCAAGTTTTTGTTTCCTTTTTTTTTTTTTTTTAATTTTACAAACAGAATCAGCTGAAGGCTCACAACAATACTTTGCAAGCGCCTGGAATACATTTCTGCATGCCCAAGGAACTGAGACACTGAGTAGATGTGTATGGCACTTTCGCCAAGCATTTGAAGAATGCTCCTGTCAGGTTGTTACCTTGCTCCCAAGCCTCCAAACATACCAGAGTTGCTTTGTTCATTACACTGCTTCCCCGTGAAGCAGAGAATTGATTTTAAAATTCTCTTTCTGACCTGCAAAACCCTCCATGGTCCAGCTCCTGCAAGCCAGCACAAGCTCTTTTCCCCACTTGCACTGCAGATTGGAGTGCGCTGTTCATCATCTGCTGCTAGCTCCAACACCAAAATACCAAAGAACTTCACCTTTTTTTGCATTACACATCTGGAACACTTTACCAATTTGTAGTCTGCTCACCCACGGTAAGATTTTTTACACACGAATGCTGCTCTGGGAAACTATAGCATGTACTGGTCCATAGTTGATATGATTACGTTCTGGTTGCTGCTGTTATGACTTCATCTTTCAAACACTTTAGTGTCTATTAAAACAATGTAGATGAAGCCTTCACGTACGGTACAAAGAAGAAAACATCAAAACCACTCAGTGCTTTTTAAAAGGAAATAGTACTGTCAGAGGCATTTTAAATTCTTTTAACATGTAGTGGTTAAGTGAAGTCACAACACACCACATGCCTTCCTAGCTCTACTGCACTGCTCAGCAAGAGGGCACTTGCTGCTCGGTAACTTGATTTTTCAGGAAAAAAAGGAAATGTGTGCTCACCAGCAGAAAGTATATTTCAAGTAAGCTTAACTGAACAGAACAGTAACCACTTCAGAAGTGACACACAGTAGATAGATTGAGGAGCACCTCATTTTACATAGCAAATTTGGAGCCTACAGTTTGATTAGTCTGTTGTCTGTTGTGTTCCCATTTGAAAGAGCATGTGTTTTAGGTAACACAAGTTTTCTATGCACATAAATATATATATATGTGTGTGTGTGTGTGTGAAATGCGTATGTGCATGGCATAGCTGTGGGAACCAATATATAAAAAGATGTCTTTTCATACACAGTTAAAATAATTTGGTCGTAATTTCAAAGTATGATAAAAGATGTTGGGGGTGGGGATTAATATCCAGAAAACTCAGGCCAGACCTGGGTCCTGTGAGGTACACACATGCTCACACACACAAAAAGGAACCCACCGCCTTTGTAGTCATCACTTTCTGTCTTAAAGCATGATAAAACAGGTGAAATGAACACACTGCTGGCACAAACACAAGTGTCTTCTTTTTGGTCTGATTTCCTAAGGAAATAAGGCATATATGGTCCTGCAGTGTGGCTGGCTATACGTAAACCCATATGGATGTGTGAATCTGTCTGCTTGTATGCCAGTAAGTGATTTTTCATTCAGTTTGGAACCCACTGGCCCGTATCAAACACATTTGTAAAGTAAAATTCTCAATTATGACTACACTGCCTGTGTGTAGGCCAGAGACATCATAAATGCCCCAAACCCCCACACTCTTAAAGCAGAAACTTGCATATCTAATCTATCAATCATGAGATAGAAATTTGCAGGAAACAAAGCTTCATTAGCCCCACTATTCACAGAACTAATTTAAATAAGCTGAGCAGCCACCTACCTAAGTCAAAAGAATGACCAAGTAACTCCCCTCCCATTTTGTATGCTAAATGCCTATGTTTTATTTTAAAATGCTGGGAAATATTCTTATTTTACTCAGAAGATTTGGAATTATTAATCTAAATGGAAACTTTCCAGTCTGACACGCTGTCTTCCAAAAAAGAAACTAACGAGCCCTCCTGGAACACATTTTGATGGTTTTGCCACCATTTTTCTTCAATATCCTCTCGTGTCCATTTAGGCTTTAAGTGAGTCTCTTAATAGTCTTCACCTTACAAAAATGGAAAGTATCGCCAGAAATGGAAAGTTAAGAATAAAGAGAATACAGTGCAATGACATGTGTTTTTGTTGTTCCCTTCATAAATAACTCCATACCAATATAGGACTCTTAAATTTTCACATATTTACAGGGATTTGTTCACCTGCAGAGAAAAACCCAGTGATTTTAAAAGAACTTGACATAAAGGTCAGCCTTGGCTTTATCTGAGATTCCTGTTTACAAAATAATGGCAATTTCCTTTACCTGGTGGGTAAACTGTAATGCCAAATCCATGAGAGATCCCCATGCTACCGTACGGGCAAGGGAGAGTGATGCTTATTGTTGCATTCAGGACCTTGACAGGACAAGGGAAAATAAGGGAAAATTTTCAGGTGGCCAAAATTGCATCCAAGTTTTGGTGGGTGAGTAGGGGGTAAACTGTTCCAGTATCCGATTCAGATCTCTGAATGACTGCCAGAGACAGTTAAACCTCTTCATAATTAGCCAGAGAGACTCAGGAGGTATTTAGGCCATCCAAATGTGTGCCATAAGATTTATGGATATCCTGTAAGTGATAAACCCGGTGTTACATTTCATATCAACTTTTAGAAGTCTTACAGCTGGGTCTGCTTCACTATGTGGAACAAATTCTTCAGAGCAAGCAAAGATGCTCTTTAGTTTTTCTCATAGATCCAATGAGAAGCAGAACTTCCACAAATCTAGGAAAACAGACAGGAACATTCATTTCTTTAAGCAGCTCTTGTTCATCCTTTGTGGCATAACAATGGTGTAGTTGGAAGAAGAGGTTCCTTAAATATGTCTCCGTGCTTGATTCAGAAGAACATGGGAAATTTCTAGTATGTTTTATGTTTTGGCTTATGCTAGACAACTCAAATCCCAGCATACCATAGGTAGTGGAGCTCTTATTCTTTCCCGCAACTTGTTCTAAAATGTTGCTAAGTAACTGCATTATTTTGTTTTGTTTTGTTTTGTTTTGTTTTTTATTAGGCGACTTGGCCTTTGTTGATCTAAACTTACCTTCTGCTTACCATCCTGTCATCTAGGGACTGTAGATGGTACCATGATAAAATAAATATTCTCTTTTAAATGTTGTTTCAGCAGCTTGGTTGCCTTGCTTTAGCATTACATTGCAGACTTCTCAAGTGTCTGTAAGTATTTCAACTCCTTCCAGGCTCATTTTCCAGAGAAAGATTTCTTGGCCTTTTTGCTGCGTGGGAAGCTGTGAGATAAAATGCATCTTCAAAAACGTTTATAACATTTTATCACTTTCAAAAGACAAGCATCAGATGGCAGTCACTGAAACCCCCCAACTCCTGACAGCAAAGTACCGTCCCAAAGATAACCATGAGATTAGATCTCCTTAGCACTTCACTTGAAAAAAGAGAATCTCCTTGATAGAAGACTTCCTCCTCTCCATTTGCCTTTGTCTGAAGCATGACTGCTGCCCTATCAGAGAGTGCAAAGTTAATTCATAATGTAGTTGTGCTGGAGATCAGAAACAATTGTGTCACAGCCCTGTTAAGCTTCCTTCATAGCCCCAACGATGTAAAGGTCTGCTGCATACAAAAGTGAGGACGATCCGTGACAACATGTTAACTGTGACACCAAGAGGAACTTCAAAGCCCGAGAACCCTGTTTAGATATTTTCTCACTAAATCTGATTACGATGATGTTGTCTCCCTCACTCTCTTTGCTGGAAGTCATTACCTGTGTGGCCACGGCAGCAGAATGAGACCCGTGGCACCACCTTGCGACGGTCACACGCACTTAAACTGCTCCTGAAACAGCTCGTCTCAAACCACAACAGTGGAAATGCTCTTCATAAAGACGGTGGGACAGTGACCAGCTTTAATACCAAGCATAAGGAAGGAGCCCATAGAGATTGTAATGAAAACATTCTCAGAGCTTGTCAGCGTGGTGAGTTCTGCTCCTGCCTACAGGTGGAAAATTTTTCTGAACTCCTAATAATGTGATCTCAGCATACGTTCAGCAAAACTGGCAAGCTTATGTCTGCTTAGACCTCAAGTAGAGTTTAAGTCACGCTAGTTGCCATATAACATGTTGCATGTTATGCAAAAAAATCGATTTTTTCCCGCGGAGGTTAAATAATCCTTGGTGGGGGGGATAAAACAGTAACCTGGAGGAAAAGAGAGGTTAGTGATGTGGAATAAAAAGAATGGAGCGGCTGTCAAGACCACATTTGACAGTCTAGAAATGGCTAGGTATTTTGGGGAAGCCTCGCCCATTTCCTGAAGAATGAGGCATACATGCCCCGCTTAACCCAGCCTTGCATCCAGGCGGCACGGGCAGCAAGGCCATGTCTGCTCTAATGGGCTTCTTAAAACTTGCCCGCTGTGCGAGACGAGTGGGTCTAGGAGAGCACCAGCACAGGTGAGATGGTGTTTGTATCAGCAGCACTTAATAATGCATGGGACAATCTTCTTCAGCTTGCTCGCGGCAAAGGTCCTACTCAACCCATACAAAACCTTTCAAAAAATCCATTTTTGCATAGCGATTATGACTTTAGCCTTGTTTTTGTGTAAATATTGTTTTTGTTAAACACCCCTTCAGCAACACTAGAACTGAAATACTAGGGCTCTAAACTCATGCTTGTTATAGAGTTCAAGCCAACCAATGCATAGTTCTTGTTTCAGTTAATGAAATAGCTGCTTGTTGTCAATTTGCTTATTTTTCTTAAAATGCTACCAAATCCTTATCAGTGATGAAATCTCATGCCAAAGAGCTCTACAGGTAAGCTACGCACTTCCTTTAAAAGACACACACTTTTGAGACTTTTACATTGAGAAGTGTTAAATGTGTCTCAAATTGGTTGCTGTCCAAGTGCATCCGATCTCTTACTATTCCTACACTAACAGTACAAATGCTTTTCAGTTGTAACTTCGCTTTTTTAAGAACTTCCTAATTTTCTTTAGTAATCTCTGTAAGCCAGGAATGCATGATTAATGGTGTAAACAGAATGCCTTTAGGTTTTGTTATTTCCTTAACTCGACAGTGCTCTTCTCTACCATGCATGCCACATTTGCCACAAATGACACCAAATTAGCATTAATAAATTTGGAGGCCCAAGACTTGTTGACTAAAATGAAATGGTTTGAACAGGTCAAAACCATCTCGTCTTTGTTCCTGGTACTATAATCTCTGGTATCTGAGAGGATTTCCTTTGCTGTCCCTTTGCTCTATTGTTTTATTATTGTGATGTTGAGCAGGTTTTGTCAGGCTTTTCTTTTAGCCGCCACGTATTTCAAAGAAACAATTAAAAATGTCAGAATGTCAGAGTTTGTAAGTCTCCATGACAGTTGTTAAGATGTTACTAAATTATCTTAAGTATTTGTGTGAGGAGTGACATTTAGGTTCACTGTGAATCCCCCTCTTGGGATTCTCGCAAAAGCAGGTAAAGCTTGTTAAAATACAAACAGACGTAGATACACATTTTCTATAAAAATAGTATTTATCCATTCAAGCAGAATGCTTGCGCTTCAGTTCCCAGTTCACGCATGACGGACCGCGGCGGCACGTTTAAAAGCAGCAGGATTTACAAGGAAGCCGTTATTTCAGTTAGAAATGCGCCACCGCTCTTTTGGGGCAGGCGGGGTTGGCTCCCGTTATGAGAGGAAATAACGCGGGAAACAGACCAAAGCTCAACGGGCCCGTATCGTTTCTGCGTGGAAGGGCTGCGGGCAGGCGGGCAGGCGGTACATTCTCCTCAGGTCAAACGGCTCCGCGCCCTTTCCCGCCTCCTCAGCCCCATCGCCACCGCCATGGCCGGAGAGACGGG
>JAOBAS010000072.1:5175349-5192594 GCA_025311575.1 Elanoides forficatus
GACGGGACGGGACGGGACGGGACGGGACGGGACAGCGAGCGTGTGCGCCCCGGCTGAGGGGAGGGGGCGGGGGCGGGGAGGGCCCCGCCTCCCGCCGCCGGTAACCCTCTGCTCTCCCGCACAGACGCCATGGAGGACGAGGAGCGGCTGAAGAAGCTGGAGGCTGGGAAAGCCAAGGTAGGAGGAGGGGGCGGCGTGGCGGGGAGGCCGAGGGGGGCGCGGTGAGGCCGAGGGAGGGTGGTCAGCGGGGCCGGGCCGGGCGGCTGAAGCGGTGGAGGCGGGCGGGGCCGGCTCGAGCACCATGGTGAGCGGGGGTAGCCCGGGGGGGCTGTGTGGGGTTCGGGAGGTGAGACGGGGCGGCGATGGTGGTCGGCGTCTGTGTGGGATGCTGAGCCCGGCGGCGGGGACTCGCTGCGTTGCGCTCCGCTGATGTCCCCTGGGTCGGGGTTGAGGTCCTGCCGTCCCCGGGCCCGCCGTGGCTGCAGCGACAGTTTGTGGGTTTGGGGACGGCTGGAGCGGGGGGAGGGGAGGGCGGAGGCCCTTCATCCCGTTTATTAGTACTCATTAAGAGAACGGTCTGCCGTCTGCTTCCTCCCTGCGACTGTACGCCGAGAGGCGGTTTTATTTCCCGCTGGTTATTTCCTTCTTTGCTGGTGTTCCACCGAGAAGTAGAGCCAGCCGCTGCACTCGATGGCCTGTGCCAGCTTTAAAATGCGAACAGGCAGTTCTGTATGCTTATAAAAACACATACCATGTAGACCCCCTGTAAATAGATAATTTCATTAGCTGTGGTCTTGAATGTGCCTACAGACCTTTGCTGAACATTTTCGTTTTCATTGCTGCTAGTTCATTTTCAGTGCCCTGGGTTACGTCGCAGCCGTAGTATATGCTGTGACGAATACACACGAATATGTTGGGTTTATGAAAAATCCTGCCTCGGATTACTTTTCTCGATGGGTGTTTTAGCACAGACACAACTTATTGCACTCGGCATAACACACAGTAAATGAACTTGTGATATAGGTAGTAGTAGAAGAGCAGAGTTTGGTGTAACTGCTGCTAATGAGCTTGTTGGACATATATAGCTTGAATAGTGGAGGCCAAGTAGTTAATGAGTGGACCTCCTTGGCTATAAAGATATGCTGAATTTTGCTTTTTGGTCTTAGTTACCATTTAAAACACCAGAGTTGATTGGTTCTGCTTTTGAACTACTTATTTTACAGGTATGAGACATATGCAGCACCATAGGGGTACATGAGTGCAGGTGTCAAAACGTATTTTGCATGTGCCATCAATGCATATATTTTTCTTCCATATGGATATAAATGTTAATTTGTCATTTTAACTACTGTGACATACTACTTGTTTAAATGATGGAAGTCTTGCTTAGGGAATACACTTTAGAGTTATACTGTGAGTAAAATCTGACTTTTAGCTGTTCTAATACTTAAGTATTTAATCATCTGATTCTACTAAGGTATTTTTTAATTATGTATGTTTTGAAATCTGAAGGGAACTGTGCAGGTTTTTTTCTCACTATGTCTTTTCCTCCTTTTTTTTTTTTTCCCCCTATTCTTTTCTGTAGAGGTTAATCAAAAGGTGTTGAGAGACTCCTGTCATTTGTAGGAGTGCATGGGTGCTGTCATCTAGCTCTGTATTTGAAGCTGTTTTTGGAAAGTTGCAAGCAAATACAACTTTTCCTCTCAGTGTAGGTCCTTATTTAAATAAACCGAGTGCTTGCTTCTGGTGCCTGATGGGGTTGAAAAATCAGGTCAATTTTCTTTGCTAGTTGCTGGCAGTGTGGACAAATAATCTTTGTGTGTGATTCCATGACGTAAGCAAAGTGAAAAGATGATAGTCTACTTTTAGGCAGTTTGGAAGCTGTATTCTCCAGTTCCAAAGCAACAGGAGAATGAAATGCTCATCAGTTTCTTTTGCATCAAGAGGCTTATAAATCAAGTCATCAAAACAATTTACTGGCAGTGCTCTGCCAAGTTGGGACTGCCAGGACTCATCTGTGTCGTTGCAATGCCAGTTATGCTCACAACTTTAAACTCTGCGCAAGTATCTTAATGCTGTAGAAGGCCATGGTGTTTTAGACTGTTCAGCAGAAGTGTGAAACACTTTTTGCTTTTTATCCTTGGAAGGATTCCTGTAATGGTAAGGCCTGCTATTTAAAAAGCAAACGTTCTGGAGAGTGAGAGCTTCCAGAGTTCCTACTTGTGTTAATTGGGGGAGTATAGGTAAACTGGATTTTTAAAACCTTTGTATAGTGATAATAGAATGTAACCTTGTTTTTTCCTTTGTAGTAGATCTGTTCTCTGAACTAGTTTTACTTGTAATTTAATAATACGTTGATATGTATTGGTGTTCTGCACAACAGACATTCTGTATTGGCTTCTTCAGTAATAATGATAATTCTGTCATTTTTATAAATGCCCTTGTTCCAGTCATGAGACTTCTATAGCAATAACTTGATTTGCCTGATGATCACTAGTTCTGTGATCCTTGTGCTTAGAGAACCTCAGTGGAAAAAGAAGCAAGACTGTCGGGTAAAACACAGTTGACTGACTGGAATGTAGTTTTGGTTTGAAACAAAACACCTTTTTCAAAGGGATTCATGCTGCTGTTGACTGCTTCCATCTAGCAGTTTATGGCTCTCCTTTGAATATGTGGAAAGACACTGGTCAGGAGGGAAGCGACCTTTGGGTGGGAAAGACCCACAAAGGTGAGCAGTTTGATGGTAGTCCTGAATTCCTTTTATGTTCTTCATGCCACCTTATGCATCTTTTGTTCATCTCTGCTATGTTGTAAACAGTGATAGATGTAGGAAAATACAAATTCAGGGAAAACTTGGCCATGAAAAAAGAAAAAAAAAAAATCTGAATTTTGAAGAGGTCTATTGGTGTAGATTTCTTTCCCAAAATTAGCTTTATGAATGGCTGATTTTTACAAATAGTAAGATTTTAACTGCCTCAGGTTGCCAACTATACAAGATATCATTCCGTTGTGATTATAGGTATTTTGTGAAAGTAGCCTTTTTTTCACGGGAGGCATTCATTTTAAGACTTTGCACAGTAAGCTCACTTTTCTTTGGCCATCCTATGTAACGTTTTCTACTGTTCAGCAAACAATTTTGAATTGCATTTATGTTTCAGGAGAGCACTCACTTGCTTTTGCAAACTGCAGCTTGAGCATGGATTTATACAAATGGAAAAACTTTGCATATGGAAAAGTCTCAGCTAATAGCAAGAGCAATAACGTGTCATCGATTAAATGGCATGTCAAATAGGTTGTATAGATTTAGCTGCTAGGCTTCACAAATACCATTGCACTTTTGGAATTGAAGAAGATAAGAGTATTTGTTATATTCTCCTAGAGGTCTTACTGGTCGCTACTAATATAAAAGCTTTTCCATTTCTTACTTGAAGATTCACATCCTTGTTAGTATGTTTGTGTGGTACCCCTGAAAGAGATTGGTATGCCCTGAATTAATGTCTATAGAATACTCCAGTGCACTTGTGTGAAAATCTTGTTATTACAAGACTTGCCACTTCAGAAAGTAAGTAGCTGGCATTGCATTTCTGAATGTGAAGTTGTAAATTGGATTCTACTAGCTGCTTTTTCAGGCATGCAGTTGTATTGCTACTGCAATCCTGGTGCATGTGGCAGTTGGTTTCAGCTCAAGGCCCTTGTCTTGCATTGGAGGAGATGGTTATTGTTAGAGAACAAGTAGTTTCAAAGTCCTATGTAAAGCCAAGTGTTTGAATTATTTGTAATATCTAGGTATGTAGTAAGGGAAAAAAGAGGGAAAAGCCTGACCTGTTACTACCAGTGTGGGAGAATAACCTTGGGCAAGGTCAGAATGAGGAAACTGGAGTGGTGTCTTGGCGTAAAACTGTTAACCTTGGTTATCTTTGCTTTGCATCTTCTGTGAATCAATTCATGATGAAAAGAAAAATGTCCTTTAGGCAGAAACACTTTTAAAAATTTGTTTGGTTTTTTTTGGTTACTGTTCCGAGATAGCTGTCGGTGTATTGTAAATATACTTAACTTGTAGATAAGAGTATTTTAACTTTATCTTAAATGCTTATTCTTACTTTTTGTTCTCCTAATTATCAGCAGCTGTGTCTCCAGGTATGTAGTATAGAAGGCATAGACTGTGAAAACCAAAGTCTAAACTATAGGTTTTTTTCAATCTTATACTGTCGCCTTTTGGACCTGTCATCTTTTTTTTCATGGTTTTAAGAAATTTGGCAACCTTCCCTTTAATGTAGCTGCTAACACTTCTCTTGTAGACCACTTATGCGTTCTGTGCTATGTTTTATTAAAAGCTTTCTTGTATGACATGCTATATTGCACAAGCAAAAGTAAGTATGCCATACCTACTTAAGGTCCTGGAACTGAGCACAGTGCTCAAGACTTTTAAGCCACCTCTAACCAAAGACCTTCCTCTGTCACAGAAACACAGCCAGACTGCAGTTTATTAGACAGTGTAGTCCCTACATGGTTGTATTATTTCAGTCTCATCTTTGACCAAGAAGTTGCTTGCCAGCCTCTATTTTGCAGAGAAACTGACTTAACTGTCTTACATAGTCATCTTTTCTTTGGGCGGAGTGGTTCTCAGCGTTATACAGTTTGACAGAAATGTCTCTGACCAGCAAGATACTGATTTCTGTCTCCACTGTCTTGAATTTGGATTTCAAATTCCAAGCTGGGAAGCTGAAGCATGATATGGACATGGATGTATGTGGAAACAGAGAGTGCCGAAGGTCTTATGAAATGGATTCAGATAATGTCATTTTCCACAAACTATTCTGTAACTGCAGAGGCTTTAATGTGTGCAGCAGTTCCTTATCTCTAAGAGGTGAATAGTGCTTCTATTACTTTTGAGTCAGGCCTGTTAATGATTGTGTACTCGATTACTTTATCACAGATCACATGGGTTGATGGGTTCCAGGTTTTGTTCACCAGAGGCCCTCAAAACCCCATGTGATTGTGGACTTTGCCCTTGAGCATCTTATCCCTCAAACACATATACTCTATGAAGCAGGGCTAGATTTTTTAAGTTGTGGATTTCTGGCCAAATTCTAAACTCTGTGTCCTCTAATTTAGAATATGGCAAGTAGAGGATATACAATATTGGTGGGAACCAACACCTAATCTTCATTCATGTTCCTGAAATGAGTAGTTTTGAATTTAGGCTGGTATTAGTGGTAACGGGAAGACTTAAAAGTATGTGGGAGACTTGATCTAGACAGAGCCTGAATTGGAATGAATGCTGTATTTTGGGGTTTTGTGTGTGGAGAAAAAAACCTCCATGTGTTCTAGTGTTGCAATATGAGATAGTTCTGGATGTTGTTCCAGAGTGTATTAATAAACTTATAAGTAGTGTGTAACCATGTACAGGCAAAAGAGTAGTGTTGGCAAAATATGCTTTGCGCACAGCATGTTATTGTGAGTGGACATATCGCTTACTGTATTCCTGTGCCATGTGTTCTTGGCTGATTGCAAGAAGATTAATGCAGTGGAATTCTTTAATTTCATGTGACAGCTTTACTCTGTTAACGTATTGCTTGTGGTTGATTACTAGCCTTCAGGAATCAAGAGAAAAATGCCCTGATCAAGTGAGTTGATATATCCATTTTTTAATTGCTTGAAGCATAGAAAAATACTAGCAGGGTATTTCCACCACAAAGTCAGATTTAAAATTAAGGTTACAGTTATCATTGGTTTTTTAATTTTTTTTTTTTTTAATGGCTTAAAATTTGCTAGGTTGTATTCAGTTGTACGCTGAAATATTTTTGTAGATATTTGTATTTTTAAGAAATGCAACAGTAACATTTATGGGAGTGAGTACAGTGAATTTCTGCTGAAGAGGGGCAGGGAGGATGCAGAGAGACATTCAGTGGCTTTAAGGTGAAATGATCCTAAAGCGTTCAGTTACAACTTGCAGGCTTCACTTGAGTAAGGAATTGGGTTTCTGCATGTGCACTTCTAAATAGTCTGTTGAATTTTAAGTATTTTAGCTCAGCTGGTGGACCTGCTACCCTGTATAAAAAAATAACTGTCTTGATTTGCATTATTTTTCCTCCTGTTACCTTGAGTTGAAAAGGCATTTTCTTTCCCTTACAAATAGGAAGCCCTAGGAGTAATTGAAGAGACACACTGGCACCTGATTAGGCAGTCCTCCTAATAAAAACATTATTCTAGAGAAATATTAATGTAACTTTATGCTGAGATAGTGAATTTTGAGGATCATGGTTTAGTAGGCAGACTAGATGGAGGGACAGTTGTTTCTCTCTCACATTGGGTGGAAGCAGTTAGGCTTATCGTGAGGTGGTCAGAATAAACATTTTATTTTAAAATGCATGGTTTGTGTTGTAAAAGGATTAAAGAGTATATACTTCCTGAGCAATTTAGTAATTTAAATGTATCGAATATATTACGCAGGCAGCTTGTTTTAATAAATGTCCTTTCATTTTAAGTACAGTTCCCCTTAGCTAGGGAATTGGTTTGAGTAATCTTATGCACAGGACTCCAAGATGCGAAGAATCCCTAATAAAGATAGAGTGTTTAAAATGATGCATACAGCTTTCAATCCTGATCTTGATCCCTGGTCTTGGTGACATGGAGCATAAGCAAAAGTGAAGTCTTACTTTTTGAGGTACCTCAAAGAGTTGATGGCACCAGTGTCAAGGAGCAGTAGAAATTTCAAGAAGGGAGAAGGCAAAGAGAGGCTTGAGTACTAAAGAAACCTAATGATATCTGAAAAAAACCCCAAAGGTGTTATTTCAAATGATAAAAAAGTAACGAGTACTTCTAACTGATATTTGACACTTTGTTATGAGATGTGTAGTAACATATTGAAAGTGTTTACAAATGCTGAAAGGTAATTTATGCTATCTTAATCTCCCTCAATCATGTTATAGTAAGGATGGTACTGGACATCATGTATAACATTTCATCTGCCTATTTTTCATAAAAGCAATATTGACACAATTTCTGATTTATTTAAATGAAAGAAAAGTCTTGAAGGAAGGATAGAGAAGAACTTTCCTTAGTACAGTGTTTAAGACGAAGGAAGATATTGCTGGTAAGGAGGGGGAAGGTTGACAAAGAGTGGTGGATGCTGTAGGTTAACAGCTGTTTGCACAGCAGGTGTTGACAGCAGGGACTTGGCTTGTGTAACCATAGGACCCTCTCTGAGGTTTGAGGACTGCCAGGAAGGGACAGCATCCACCTGGCCAAGTGGGGCAAAAGTGTCTTCGCCAACAGGCTGGTCAAACTGGTATGGAAAGCTTTAGACTAGCACTGAGAGAGGAACAAGGTGATGACTCACAAATTGAGAGGAAAAGGTGGTGGGCTGGGTTGGTAAGCAAAGGATGCAGAGTGATGTGGAAAGGAGTCCTTGAAAACAACTAAACAGGGCGAAAGGGGACCGCACGAATATATAAACATGAACAAGGAAATACTGTACACAGATAATAAGGCCAGCCCTATGGGGGAGAAGCTCCTACACCTTTTCTAGGATGTTGGCACACTTGGGTGCTCCTCTGACCTGCCTGTACACTAATACATGCAGCATGGGGAAAAAATGGAAAGCAGGGGGCTGTATGAAGCTGCAGAGCTATGATTTCATTGGGATAACAAAGACGTGATGGGATAGCTCATACAATTGGAGTGCTGCCATGGGTGGATGCAGGCCCTTTAGGAGGACTGACTGGCTAGGATGGTGAAGAGGGAGACTTGCTCTTAAGTGAGAGAGCAGCGAGGATGCATGGAAGTCTGTCATGGGATGAATAATGAACCATTTGAGAGCTTTTGGTTAAAGACTAGAGGGCAGAGCAACATGCGTGATCTTGTAGGTGTCTGCTGTAGATAGTCTTAATCATGAAGAAGTGAAAGATAAGGCCTTCTTCAGACAGTGGGAAGAATCCTCAGGTTTCCAGGCACTGGTCCTATATGATACTTAACTACCCCACTATCTTCTGAAAAGGCAATAGAGCAGGGCACAAGCAATCCACAAGATTTTTTATGTGCTTTGATGGCAGTTTCCTAACACAGGTGATTGCGAACCTGATGAGGAGAGGTGCTCTGCTGGACCTCAGACTTGCAAACAAGGAAGAACTGATCGGTAATGTGAAGGTCATGCAGCCTTTGCCACAGTGACTGTCAGATGGTAGAGTCCAGGAACCTGAGAGAAGGAAAAGAGGCAAATAGCAGGTTCACAATCCTACACCTCAGAAGAGCAGACCTTGGCCTGATCACGCCTCAGCTTGGAAGAATCCTGTGGGACGTGATCCTGGAGAGAAGAGGTGTCTGGGTAAGCTGGTTCACTTTCAAGGATCACCTCCGCCAAGCTCAAGAACAATCCATTTTGATGTACGTGGATGAACATGGAGCTCATGACAAAGCTTAAACATAGAAAGGAAGTATGCAAGAGGTGGAAGCAGGGTTAGGTCACCCAGGAGGCATATGGAGAAACTAAGCATGTAGGGGTGGAATTAGGAAAGCCAAAGCCCACCTGGAACTGAGTGTGATGCAGAACATGACTGACAATAAGGAGACCTTTTAGAAGTATATCAACAGCAAATGTATTGTGACAGAAAACATGGGCCTGCTGCTGACTGGAGCAGGAGACCTGATGACAAAGGGCATGGGGAAGACCAAGATACTAATGCTGCCTTTGCCTTGGTCTTCACTGATAAAGTTTGTTTTCAGAAATCCCAGGCTCTTGAGAACCAGTAAGAGAGTCTGGAGCAATGAAGGCTTACTTTTCATGGAAGACTCTCATGTTAGGGAACATTTAAGCAAATTGTAGATACACAAGTCCATGGGTTCTGATGAGATGCACCCACCAGTGCTGAGGGAGTGGCCGATGTTGTTGTGAGGTCACTCTCTTTGGCCACCCTCACTCTATCTTTGAAAGGTCACGGCAATCAAGGGAAGTTGCTGAGGACTTCGGAAGTCAGGTGTAACTTGTGCCTTCAAGAAGTGAGAATACGGGAACTGCAGGCTGGTCAGCCTCCCCTTAATCCCCTTACATACCCTTTAATACCCTTAAAGGAGGTAATAAAGGAAATAACCCTGGAAATTAAATCCAAATGTATTAAAGATAAGATGGTTTGGGGAGTGGTCAGGTTGGATTTATGAAGGGAGAGTCATGCTTGACCAACTTGATAGCATTCTACAATGAAATGACGGGCTTAGTGGACAAGGGGAAAAGTAGATATTGTTTATCTTTGCTTTAGCAAGGCTTTCAGCAGTGTCTGCCATAACATCCTCATAGATAAACTGATGAAGTATGGACTAGGTAAGTCAGCAGTGAAGTAGACTAAAAACTGACTGGGGTGCTGGGCTCAAAGTGGTGTGATTAGTGGCACAAAGTCCAGCTGGAGGCCGGTCACAGAGTGCCCCAGGAGTTTGTACTGGTGCCAGTGTTGTTTAGCACCTTCATTAATGACCTGGAAGGTGGAAGAGAGTACACCCTCAGCAAGTTTGCAGATGATACAAAACTTGGGAGTGGCTGCTATGTCAGGTAGTTGTGTTGCCCTTCAGAGGCTGGATAAATGGGTCAATGGGAACGTCAGGCAGCACAGCAAGGGGAAGTGCCAATATTTCTAAGGAGAAATAAGCCCAGGCACCAGTACATGCTGGGGGTTCTCTACCTGGAAAACAGTTTGGCAGAAAAGGACCTGGGGGTCCTGGAGATCACGAAGTTGATGGTAAGCCAGCAGTGAGCCTTTGTGGCAAAGGCAGCCAACAGCACCGTGGGCTGCAATATGCTGAGAATCCCCAGCAGGTTGGCAAAGGTGCTCACCTCTGCTCAGTACTGGTGAGACACTGGAGTGCTATGTCTGGTTTTTGGGATGCCCAGTACAAGACAGACATGGGCTTACTGGAGAGGGTCCAGCACATGGCCACCAAAATGGTGAAGAGGCTTGACCATCTGTCATACAAGGAGAGGTTGAGAGAGCTGGGACTGTTGACCCTAGAGAACGTTCAGGAGGCATCTTATCCGTGTGTATAAATACCTGATGGGGAGGAATAAAGAAGGTGAAACAAAACTCTTAGTGGTGCCCAGTGAAGGAACAAGAGGCAGTGGGCACAATACAGAATATTCCATTTAAACATAAGAAAGAGAAAAAACTATTTAAGGTGAGGATGGTCAAACACTGGTAGAGGTTGTGGAGTCTCCATCCTTGGAGATGTTCAAAACCTGACTGAACACATGGCTCTGAGCAACCTGTTCTAGTTGACCGTCTTCTTATTGGGGGAGGTTTGACTGGTTTATCTCTTCCAACCTCAGCTGTTTCACTATTCTGTCAGAATTGCTCTTTCCTTTTTGAGGTTATCTTTACATTGAGAGAAACTTCTGGAAAAAATAATGTGTGGTTAAATTTCCTCCAAGAGAACAGGTGTGCTAGGTGGGAGAGGATGTGTTTGAACAAGGGCAGTATTGCATGCTGTGCTGCTAGTGGGGTGTTCTCGAGGGACAAATCCTACTTCTTGCTTTGGGGAATAGTGGTGAAAATGCTTCACAAGTGTGTGAGCTAATCTGTGTTTTATTTGCCAATGTTTAATTGTGTACTGCTTCCATAGGTAGAAATACTTTTGCCTCCTGACCTTCTATAGCACATTGCGTTAGTGCAAAGCTAGTGAAGTGTAATTCCCAACTTCTACAACAATAAAAGGAAATATTTCTTCAAAATATTGTTAGTAACTAGCAATATTGGAAACTTGATATCCAGGAGTGAAAGTGAATATGAACTTTTATATGCCACCACTTAAATGTGGTGTTTTGTGTGCTCATTGAAAAAGTGACTGTATTCCTTTCCATGAGAAAGCATTCTGAAAAACAGTTTAAAAGAGTGGAAATAGCTTATTTCACTGATTCTTAGTGTCTTTTTACTTGTATGTTTTTGTAAATTTCCCTTGCCTATCTGTGTTTGATACTGTTTTCTTTTTACTATTGCTCGTGATGTTTTAAGCATGAAAATCTTGCTTGTAGATAGAAGAAATGTGGTGCACATGCTTCATGCTGGTGTTTAACATGGTGTTAGTATTAGTTTATAGAATTTCATGTGCAGGATAAAAGTAATACGATACAACATTTCACTTATTTAGCTTGAGAAGTTTAAAGTTGCTTTATTAAAAAAAAAAAAACAAAACCAGCAACAACCAATAGTCAGAAATAAAGTTTGCTGAGTGACTGGGAATAAGACTGCTGCTGGCTCTGCTGAAGTGACAAATCTTGATCAAGGGTTGGATGTTAAAGTGAAGCTATGCTGATTCTTGTGTGCCCTTCCCTCTCAAAGGCTGAAATTTCACGATGCAGATTTTGTGAATTATTGTTAATTCCAGGGGCGTTGTGCGGTGTCAGCTGTTAAATCCTGTCAGCACTGAAGAGACCACAAAACCCAAGATTGTAATCAGTGATGTAACTTTAAGGCATAATGTCTTGTGAAATGCCACATCCACATGTGGCCTTACAGTCTGTGAAATGGGACATACGTTACTGGCCTCGTGACCTGGCAGTGCTTTTTGCCTTTGATGAAGTATGTAACTGATTATAGCAAGTTCCAGGGGATTTCTTGAAAACTGACACAGTATGTTTTTTTTCCCCTCTAGTTTAAAAAGAACCAAAAAATATTATCTCTACCATACAAGGTATTTTTAATTTTTTTATCTGTTTTTAAAGGTACTTAGCACTTTTCTAAAATGCATATTGACTTGTTATTAACTTATTCCTCTACAGGGTGTGATAGGTGTACAGTTGGTGGTTACCATGGTAATGGCTAGTGTCATACAGAAGATCATACCTCACTATTCTCTTGCTCGTTGGCTTCTCTGTAGTGGCAGGTAAGATAAGAAACAGTTGCTATATGGTGTGTGAGTATGGTAATGCAATTATACATTAGAGTAGTAACATTAAAACATGCTAATTTAGGTTGTTTTCTTGAAAAATAATTAATCTGCTGGTCTTAAATTCATTATCGTAGCAGTGACACCTGACTTACAGGCTCAAGGTGTAAAGACAGTGTTGCTGTAAAAGAACAGACCTGTTTGTTGTTATTAATTGTATCAGTCATAAAGTTAGCTGTTGTCCAGCTCTTATATTATTAAAGGTGCAAGCTACATACTTAATATTAAAAAGCTAAACTGAATACAAGACACTGAAGAATGGATGGATTTTTTTCTCTACACTGCCTCAGTGTTCTTGATAATCCACCTGCTGATTAGCCTTGGATATAAAGAGTGCTTAGGTATTTATTAAAAATTCAATTTTTTTTAATACTTCATGGGACAGGATTAGTATAAATTTCAGTACACTACTTCCTCATAACAATAGATCAAACAGACATAATGAGTTGCAAGGGTAGCATTCCCTGTGTGCCTGTATCCATAATAAAAATGAAACCCAGCAGCTGTTTTGAATATAAATCAGTATCTTAAATATTAAAAGAATCATAGGCACTGTGTTTTTTTCGTTTGGGAAGAAAAACACTTTGTATGATTAAAAGGTAGTGTGCTGTCTTTTGTAATTGTTAAAATTTTGAGAATACCAAGTGTCTACTCCCTGATTTCTGAAGGAGTATCCTTGAATAATAATGTGCTCTGTAGGAGTCTTAACCAGTCTTGTATAATTTTCCATTGCTTTTTTTCCTCTGCGTCTCAGAATTACCAACTTTTTTCTTTTTGATTTTCCCCATTTCATCACCCAAAGAGTTGCTAATGAAAGATTACTCTAATTGTTGTTTAGATGCGTGTTAGGTATCACTGGTTAGGTATAATGGAAAACAGTAATTGTCAGGCAAATAATATGAACAGGAGCCATACTCTTAGTTGTGTAAAGTTCATTGCTGATCACATCTGCAGGGTGTTGATCACCTTTTTTGTGCTCTAAAGAGAATATTATATTAAGGAATATGAAATTGCATACCATTTATTTTTAAGGTGTGTTACTACCATAGTATTTTTATCAGCAATTATTCAAATGACATTTTCTACTTTTTATGTCCTATTTAAAAGATTTATTTAAATTTTTATTTCAAAATTTAAATATTTAATTGCTCTTTTAAAAGAATTGCTTAATATTATGCCCATGTTCTTAATTCTTGTGAAGTTTTCACTTTCTATATCCTTGTTCTAAGGCATGCCTTGTGCCAATGGGAGGGAGAGGTTTGCCGTTCAAGTATTTTTCATAATCCTTTTCTCCTTTTATCTTTGCACACCTACAGACTGATAAATACATAAAGCAGGATTTCTGCATTTGTGGTTGTGGAATTCTGCTCTCACTGAAGTCAATGGGACCCTTATTACTGCCTTTCATGTTTGTAGCCTTGAAAATCTCATTGTTGCTTTACAGTGTTCTTCTATTTATCTGGTAACTATTTTAGTCCATTGTAATTTCAGTCATTGTGAATAACCTCCTGAATACAAGAATTATGTAAAGAGCCAGAAATAATTCTGTCTTCCAGAAATAAAAACAAGTCAGAAACTTCACTGCAACAAGAATCCGAATTTTAATGGCAGAAAGAAAACAGTTCTCTTCTTAGTTTAGCTGACAAACTGTCTTTATGTTAACCCATTTTCCTTAGTGCTGTCTTTTTCCAACAGCATTTTCTTTGACAGGCTTTTGTGAGTGGGGTGGTGGAGGGTTTTGTACACACATAAGTGTACAGACACAGGCAGACACACTATTAAGCAGTCCAGCTTTCCTAGGAAAAGTTACCGCCTGCTCCTCCTTTCTTTTGTCAATATACTTCAAGTAATCTTTGGTTCCCAAAACTTAAGTTACTTGGCTTAAGTGTCTTTCCTCCAAAGGGTTGGGAGGCTTTTCTAAGCAAGGTAGTCTGAAATGTCTACAGGTAGCCCTTGCCAAATGGGAGGGGGGATAAACATGTTACCAGACAAGCCAGAAACTCTGAAGTGGCCAGTTGGTTTCAAGATGCCGGTATATCTACGTTCAAAGTCCATTAAAAGGAAACATGGATATTTCAGAATTTGAAAGATAGACGCAAGATAATTATTTGTTTACAGAATGAACAACTGTCATTGACTGTTGAAAAGCTATTTACTTAAATTTGTAAAGAAATGCAAACTTTTTCAATCAGTGCTATCAGTTCAGAGCTTGAACAGAATTTGAATATTCTTACTTATTGAAGTCAATGAAGTAGCAGCCTAAGTATCTGCATAGGCCTTTGCATTTTTAACTAATAAAGCATTCTCTACCAAAATGTTGCTTTTAAGTTACTCAGCTATGTTCTATTTTCAGACCACTTCAGGAAGACAGGGGAAAATGGATGTTTTGTTGTACATTCGTTAATGACCTTCATTCAAATTAACTAGGGCATATCTGTGCTGCTGTTGTTATTCAGACTAACTTGGATATGTCAAAGCTACAGAGTAATCAGTTGTGGGATGTCAGTTTTAACCATATACAAGCTAAACCAGGTACAAACTACAATTTTTTTAGCTCTACCTTTAAGAAAATGTTCAGATCTCTTGGTTTTGAGATTTTAAATGCGAAGTATATAGGGTTTATTAACTAAAAAATCCCCAAACTCTTGTATCCTATTAGTTGGAATTATGAATCACTTGCAACATAATTCTGTAGTGTAATTAAGAGCAAATTTTAGTTTAAGTGTTTGATTTGTGTTAGTATGTTACATAGAACAAGAATTTTGTCTGTTCTGCTGTTATATACTATTTCTGTATCTGTGCAGGAAAGATTTTGAAAAATTAGCTTTCCAACACTGATGATTTTCATCATTACAGAACTACTTGCAGTACTCTCAGCATGCCAAGTTCAGATCTGGGAGATGGTGAATGACAAAGCAGAAGACTATTCCTCTGCTTTCCCCCACTTTCTCTAGGTCATGTGAAAGATAGGAAGAAGTTCTTTTCTTCAGTGTAGTTTTATCTTCTTGGATGAAAAGGTAGATGCTCTGGTTTCTGTGTGATTCTCAGTCTTAACAAAGTCTCTTTTGCAGCAGAGTTTGCAGACAGCAAATTTTTCAGCTGGGACCACACATGATAAAAATAAATTAATGAAATAACTTTCACTCCTACTGATGCCTCAAAAGGCCCTCAAACAAAATTCTTATATCCCCCCCCAATTCCTTGTTCATGCAAAGTCTGTAGTAGTTGGCATTTTCAGTTTTTGAACAGGCAGTGTTCACACTCCTTCAAGGGAAGCTTGCAGTGATGGTTTGGATCTCTGTGATGTATTGTTGACTGGTACTGAAGTTGTTTTCTCTTGAAGAAATCCCAGCTTTAGCTGATTCTGTGCCACAGCAGTACCTACTGACACAGGCTCATGGAACCCCCTATTACCCAGACTGTATTCCTTGTAATATTGCTGGCTTGAACTGGTACTCATCCATTATGCCAGTTTTTAAGTTGTTTTAAGATAGTGTCCATGAGCTATGTGCAACTGCCTGTTTAATGCTTAATTATACCAGCAATTAAACTGCTGAAACTGGGAGCTCCTCCTAAAATGTGTTGTATTTTTGTCACACCATTTTTCTTCATTCCCACTTCCCTGTCCTCAGCCAAGTTCAGTGTAGTGTCAAGGACAGTATCAGGACAGACAGGCTGTGTCTCCTGTTTAAGATCTACCAGGCAGGCATATGCTCAGTGATACATACATTTCTTTAAAATTGTACCTATTCTTTCTCGTAGTCTTTATCCAGTGTCTCTTGTGGCATGTGTGCACACATGAAGTGTCTATGCTGTTGTAAGGAAAGTAGAGGATGTATAATATTGCTTGTTGTGGCTGCTTGCATTTAGGACCATTTCTGCTTTTAGCACGAGTCTTGTAGACGTAGACCACCCTCAGTATTTGTTGTGTAGATGATTTTTCATGAAGAATGACAAAATTTTTTATATTTACGTGAAGGGCCATATTCTGCAAATATAAAGATAGGTGGACCAGACTTCCACTTGGGACAGGAGGCCTTTCCAGAACAGAGATGGGAATCAAGTGTTATCAAGTGGCTTGAGGTTGTTTGGGTTTGATGTTTATTTTCCAGATTTGCCTTGCCTTTTTGAAATAGGCTGTAACATAATCTCTAGTTTGCCAGTGTAGATTTGAATGGTCCTACCTGATGAGGTTTTCTTAACGTGAGAAGTACTGATGGTTGTGGACTCCATTATCATCTCTAACTATTACCCCATGTTAACCCCTGTCACCAATTAGTGGCCTCCTGCTCCAGAAAAGTACTTCCACATAAATACAGATAAATTTCCCAAGTGTGTTCCTGTTAATACTTGGGCTCTGTGCCTCAGCATTTCAGAATGGAGGTCAGAGTGACATCATTCCTGCATCTGGACAGCAACCCTCCCTTGCTGAATGTGGAAAAGGCCTTGTTTCAGCTACTAAGGTTCTTGACGTGCTTAGAGATTAAGGTAAAATGTTAAGACACTTAACCATCTCTGTTTTTCCTCTTCACAATTTCCTTGCCACTACTTGCATTTTAAGTAAATGAGCAATGGATGGTGCACTGACTTGTAAAAGTGGAAAAACTTGCTGCTTAGCTACATGTAAATTTGTGATTTTTTTTTTTTTTTTTTTAATAGCACTTTTTCAAGTAGGAGTTGAAGATATCACTTCAGCTGAGGTGTTTAGGAGGTGTTTAGGAAAGGAATGTTGATATGATGTGCTCTGCCTGGGAAAAAAGACTGGTAATGGTTATTTGATAATAGTTATTCTGGATTCTGGGAAATTGCTGGGTTTTTGTGAGGCATAATTATACTTATAAAATCATTCGAATATGGTTCTGATGGGTAATTATAATGGTATAATTATTCTAGTAAACTTTTTCCAATATCAGTACAACCTTGTTTGCTGTATTTGATAACTTGAAAATTTGGTGTTTTGAGAAGTGGCAAAGCTTTCTATTATCAATAAGCATCTCATACGCTGAAGAGAACTGAAGTTTATCTGTGGTTGTTCTGTTCAGGCAGAGTTGGTACTTTGACACAAGGGTGTTTTGCTTAGGTGTTGCAAATGACGTGTGTCTTAATATGCATATAGATCTGTGTTGTTATATAGGTTTTTTAGAAGACCACTCTAAATTGCTAATACTGATGTTGTTTTACTTGAGATTTTCTTTTTCTTTAGTTTACGGTGGTATCAGCATCCCACTGAAGAAGAACTACGGATTCTTGCAGGGAAACAAAGAGGGAGGAGCAAAAAAGATAGGTAAATACTTGTTTTAAGCTTTTTTTCTCCCCC
>JAOBAS010000072.1:5198616-5211554 GCA_025311575.1 Elanoides forficatus
CCCCTTTTTTTTTTCTTCTTTCAGAACATTGCTACATATAAACTTCTTGGCACCTTTATTTATGGTTCTACTGTGGGTAAAACCAATCACTAAGGACTACATTATGAACCCACCTTTGGGCAAAGAGAGCATCCCTTTGTAAGATTCCCTTTAAAAATTCTTTCTGGGGTATGGAGAACAAAACCATAAGTCTAAGCAGTGCCCTGTGAAAGTCACAGAAACGTGAAAGACTTAAAATTTAATAGCATCTGCTGTCAGGGTATTGTGGAAGTTGCAGCTGAGCTCTAAAGAGGTTCTGTTATTTCAGAAGAACGAGAATTAGTTGCAGAGTGTTGAATCTTAAGGTGGTGGTTCCCAAAAAGCTGCTATCTTCTGGCATCTCCTTGGCAGTGGTGGGTTGTTCTTCCGAGGGGTGGAATACCACCACACTGCTACCTTCTGGAACCCTGTATCTTACATATTGATATAGGACAGGAATGGTTTTGCTGAGGACAGTTGACATTCACTGCTATGAGAACTGACCTCAGCAATTTGTCTTATGATCTAAGTGTGGATGAATTGTGTATGGAATTGATAGCTAAAATGTTTAAAACATGAAAAGGGAAAGAATTTTCAGGAAGAGTGGTATCTGAAATAAATATTGTATAAGTAGCTTAGGTGATTGTCATTGTCACTATTAGTCTAGATAATTCAAAATAGTAGTAGTCAAATAGACTTGAAACAGATACAATTGGCTGAGACTTTTATTGCTTTCTAGGTCAAAGATGTACTTCTAAGCTGATTCTATGACCACTGAACTATTATATAAAACATTGCAAATATACATATGTTGTACTTCCATTTTCTTCCTTGCTTTATCTTAAAGTGAGGGTTGTACTCTGTAACAGAGTATCTAAGGTAACTGAAGTACACATTTGTTATCTAGAACTGGGTGTCTCAAAACCTGTAATTATCTGAGCGAGCTTGTTTTTCAGTGTCCTCTCTTCATTATTCAGCATTTAAGAGCTGTTCTTGTTTACAGACAAATGGATACTAATTTGGATCTAATGCTGTAATAGGGCTGCTAAGAAGTAGCAGTAGAGGGAGAAGATGAGGGCAAAAGTGAATATTACTTGCACACGAACTTCTTAACTGCAGATTGTGCATTAAGTAGTTTTGATAATATGCTTCAATATTTCTTTACAGATGATACAAACAACTCTAGTGTTAGAGTGACCTTTGGAAAACAGCTTTATCTATTTTTTTTTTTTTTTTTTGTAATCCACAGAATATCAGAAGATACATTTGACACCATGAGGTTGTGGATTATAATCCTGTTGTGTGCTTTACGTTTGGCTATGATGCGTCATCATTTACAGGCCTATCTGAATTTAGCCCAGAAAAGTGTGGATCAGATGAAAAAGGAAGCTGGCAGAATAAGTATGGTTGATTTACAGAAAATGGTAAGTATGGTAGAAGTGAGGTTACATATTTGGAGTGCTCTGTCTGTACAAATGTTTTTTTTTTTTCCAGTTTGTTATGTGTACTGTGGCACCAGACCTGAAATCTGAATGAAGCTTCCTAAACTCTATCTCCTATAAAGTAGCACCATTGCATAGAAATTCTGCAAACCAAAATATGCAGATATGTATCATCCTTATTATGCAGATGGCTTGTCTTAAGTTATTCAGAAGTTGTTTTAAAAGTTCCCTTCATGAATTATTCTTTACAGATATGTTCAAATGTGATGTGTTTCTGTTCAGGATGAATAGATCTTGGGGAGGGCACAGGATGAGTGGTGATCTGTAGCTACAACATGGGGAAAAAAAGAAGTTGAATATAGATAGAAGGTTAAAATACTGTTACCTAATCCCAACTATGATTTTTAAATTGAGGCAAAATTCAAGATAAGGTGGCTATATTTTGGGATAAGATGACATGTTTAATTCTGTCAGACCACTCAAGTGCACTAGCCTAGTTAAAAAACTGTCTGCCCATCTTGTTACTGTGGCAAAGGAAAAATTTCTTTGACTTTTTTTTTTTTTTTTTTTTTCTCCAAGAAAAGTAATAAAACATACCATCAACCATAAACATACCATTAGAAGTTCCCTAAGCTTTTTGTAGAATGGTGTTGTGTGTTGCCTGCAAAATAAGCTTACATTTCTAGTGTTGCATGATAGTGCTGCCTGATGGTCCTACTAGGTTGGGGTGTATTGCAGGAGGAATACTGAAGTATGCCATAAGACACAGATTCCTCTCTTAGGATTGTCACTATTACTTATAATCTTGCCCTTGGCTTCACTGAATATCTGAAGGTTGTAAGGGGACTATGCAGTAGTCATTTACAAACAAAGTGGCTAGCGGTTCACTTCAGAAAAAAGATTAGGAAATACAGGTAGAAGCACCTGGTTAGGATAGAACTGTGCTGGTTGCTGTGAATGCATAATTTTAGTTCTGGGAGCATTCATCCTATCTATAAAACAACGATAATGTTTCATGTGGTGTTTCCTAAAGCTGTTTATCCAGTATCTCCATATCTTCTCTTTGAGAAGGCCATAGCTGTTAAATGAAGTCCTGTCTTGTTTTATTAGCCATGTCTGCTTTATCTTCTTCTGGAACTTCTGCCAGTAAAGTCTTTCCTATCTGTCATCCTGCAGTGATCATGACTTCTTAATTTGTTCTTTTTATCATATTCCATCAATTACCTTACAATATTTTTTGTCTCATGCTTTTTCTTCTGTCAGTGTCTTACTACTTTTTCTTCTTGTGTTAGTTTTTTAATGCTTGCTCATCACGAAACCCTTTGAGGTCTTAGAGTTATTTCCAAAAATGTCACGTCTGTCTTTTTTGCCACTCTGCATTCTGTTTTTTTCTAAAATCCAGTTAGTTTTATTTCATTGCTTGCTTGCTATTGATTTTATGACTTTTTTCCTTCTTTATTTGGTCTAGTCTTTTAGGTCAGTAGCTTATATAAAATACATAATGTGACAATCTTGAGAAAGATGGAACAGAGTGGGAGCAGGGGGAAGGATAAATCTGAGTGGATTTCAGTGAACCATAATGTATACTTGAAATAAAGACCATTTAAATGCTGTTATAGATCAACTGCTAATAAAAAATCATCTTGTCAATGTTTTTAAAATACTAGTGTTTCACAGCTGGAAATCTTAAAAATATCTTGCCTTTGAAAAAGGACTGCAATATTAACCGAACTTTCATTTACTTTTTATGAGGCTTTGGACTGTGACTACTACTTCATTTTTGAAGTGGGATTTAGTTTGTAAATCACTGTGGACTTTAAAAATTAAATACATATTTAGCTTTGATTCTGGTGTATTGAAATAGGAATCTTTGAATGATGACATGCAGTTTGCAGAAGCAAATTGATTTTGTTTGTTTTAACAGAACTGATGCTTTTAATTATTTCCTTTCAGCACTTCCTCTCAGATTTGTACATGTCCTGAAAGTAGAGTTCATTATAGGGATTTCTTCATTAGGTCTTTTGAAGACAGTATGTCACATGTCAAAATGTGCTAGAAAACTTTTTAAAACAACGTTAATGCATAAGTACTGTTTTTTTAATAAATTGCTTGTTTTTCCTAGACATGTTCATAAAGGTTTGCTTTGATCAGCCAGAACCCATGAATTACTCTCTTCTGTTTTCCCAGGTGGCCCGGGTATTCTATTATCTTTGTGTAATTGCACTGCAGTATGTTGCACCATTGGTAATGCTCCTTCACACAACTCTGCTCTTGAAAACACTAGGTAGGCAAAATTGCATCAACAAAAATGTGTTCTGTTCTACGCAGAGCCTTTATATTTTCAGCTTACTAAAGAGAATTAGAATGTACGGGTACTTGCAATACAGAAATACATTGTAGTTTCCTGCAATTTAAAACATACTGATGTGCTGCTTTTAAGCACTCCTCCTATGTTGCTGCTGTTGACATCTTTCAATGATATGCTAATTTGTTCGATTTATTTCTGAGAAATTGTGTAATACAACCAATTAAGCTGTTTACTTCTTTTGAAATATTTGTCTTTTTAGAAGTATTTTAAAAGTGATCTGTATAAAGCATTGTTGATTTAACCTTATGAGCATCTGTTAAAGGAATTTTTTTCAGCTTTTCAATCTTAAGTAAGATTTTTGAATGGAAATTGTGAGGTATGGGGTTCATTTCATTATTGGGAGATCTGCTGTCACTCTGTTTTGGGGTTTTTTTTTCTTTCTTTCTTGTGAGGGATGTCTTTGACAGCCTGCCATGCATTCATGGCATTCTTTTTGCAAAATGTCAACGGAAAGAGGTAGGCTTTATTAGGCTGTGATTCATCCCGTTCTGGAGTAGACATCTACATCTGGTGATATGAATCGTACCCAGCACTGACAGGGGTCCGAAGGCAACTGTATCACATGTAGATGTTAGGATGTCAAAAGGTAAGATGAATCCTACCCTAATAGCTTATTAGTATGATCAGGAAGCCACGCAGATGAATACAGTTAGTGTTTACTAAGTTATAAGAACTTCAGTTTTTTTTTTTTTTTCTGTGTGTGTGAAAAGTATATATATAGGATGATTTATAGAGTGATAGAAATAACAAAAATTGAATTTCATTCTACAAAAATCTGTTACTCATTTCTTTTTAACAGGTAATTATTCTTGGGGCATCTACCCGGAATTGAATTCTGACACTCCAGTAGAAAACAGTCTGCTTCCCAGTTCAGTTTATTCTGAGTCTCCACCTGCTGATGGAAAGATGAAAGTAACTGTAGTACAAATAACAATGGCTTTGGGAAGCCTAAAGAATATTTTCACTCCTCTCCTGTTCCGGGGACTCCTGTCTTTCCTCACCTGGTGGATTGCTGCTTGCCTCTTTTCTACAAGCCTTTTTGGGCTTTTCTATCACCAATACCTGACTGTGGCGTGAACAGGTCAACTGACAAAGCAAGTGTGAGGTCACATACTAGATACAAACCCAGCTACCCAAGAGGAGATGAAGAGAAAAGAAGAAAACTATATATGAAGAGAAAACATATCAATTTTTTTTAAACACTTCCTCTGTGTTCTCAGGGTGAATATTCTTATAATGTTTAAAATCGTGACTGGGTTCGCTATTTTTGTTACCCAAATGGTAGGTAACTAATTGAATTATAGTATCGGGTCTGACTGATGTTATTGTGTGGCAGGTGGTGGTGAGTGTGCTGAAAAGATACGACCTCTGAGTATCTTGGTTCTAGCCAAGCCAAGCCAACCTCAAAACTTTGTGTTTTAAGCATCAACAGTCAGTGACTGAACTGTGTTAGAAGGGTACTGGTTATAGCGATGGTGGCTGCCTATCAATTAAATCTTGAAACTGAGCCATACAATGGAAGGAGAGTGGGGATTTAAAAAAAATTCTGTTGGATGGCTATCGATCACTTTTCTCTATGAAAAATGAAATAATCCAACAAGAAAAAAGAGATACTGTATATTACAGTAAGGAAAGTTGTATAAAATTTAAATTTAACAGGAGTAGATGTATGGACCTGACAGGTATTGCTGCCTAAATATTTTGCAGGAATGCTTGTGCAGTAAGAGGAAAATTATAAATATATTATTTCAGTCCCTGCAGTCATTTTGAAGTAGTGGCCATCTGTATTGGTGCTAATATTGATCCACAGATTCCATTCGGATCTTTTAAATTTCTTCTTTTCAGGTAATAGATAAATTCCATTGAATTCACGAAATAATAAAAGAAGATTAGTGACACCAATCAAACATTTCAAAACAAAAGTTTAATCCTGCTGACTGAGAGTGTATGTATCTGTGTAATGTACATATAAATATATATTATATATTAAATATATAATATATATGAAGTTATAAAATACGGAATCTTTATTTTAAATTACTGAATGTATCTTGCAGGGCCATGGAAGGGGGATGTATGTGTATCTAGTAATTTCAAGATCCCTTTTGAAATGAAAATTAATTTTTTTTTAAAAGTTCAGTTGAAAGGGCTATTTGTTTTTGGTGCCTCTTCAAAGGTACTTAGCTATACTAAAGAACTTAGGCTCTTTTGGAAGAAAAGATGTACTTAAACTGTTAATCTTGAAATTTCTGCTCTGTCAGATTGTCGTCTTTTGCCACTCATCTGTGTTAACTTGGCCATATAGTAATAACTAACATCTCTTTGCTTCAGAAATAGATTTTCTGTGTAATAAAACAGCTATAGTAAGGAGGAGCAAAGCATTAACTTTACAAGTTTTGCTTAAATGGAGGGATAGATTCTAAGTATAAAACCATTGCAAAACAAAGTAGAATGACAATTTTTCAGATGTTTTGTGTAATTGCAAAATAAGAATGGGAATTTATATGCAGCAGCTTTTTTAAAAAGTTAATACTACACTTTGCAGAGGTCAGTGGGTTTTTTAACTAATACTAGCTGGTTTTATGTTACTGTTCTTTTTCTCTTGAATTTGTGTACAGCTTTGGCATATAATAAGCATTTATAAATGGAAAAGCTTAACTAAAAATTTAATATGTAGCAAACCTACCATATGGGGAAACAAACCGTCAATAATGCAGAAAATCAAGAATTTAAGCTGGTGATAAACTGTCTTACTATGTTGAATGCCTTTTAAATTATTTATTTGTTTATTAAATTGCATTTACTGATACTAGGGAAAGATTTATGTACACCAGCTAGTACCTACCGCATGCGTTTGGGATGTCTGAGAACACCTTGCATGATTCTACAGGTTTCATTGCAGTATAGTATTTCAGTACTACTGGTTCTGCAAGCTTTGTTTTTTCATGCCAAGTTTTCATAACTAACGGGGATAAAGACTTAACTGTGTGAATTGACCTAAAGCAAAATATTTGACTTCATAGATTCAGATCTCAAAACATTCATAGGAAATATCTTACAAAATATGACAGGTCCAGCAATACTGGACCCACTTTCTATTAGTTCGAGGTGTATCACTACTAATAGAATTAATAAGACCAGTTTTTAAGTTGTAGTTAGATATCCAGCGTTAATGTTTTATTCAGGAAAATAAAACAATATAGTGCAGTTTGATTCTGATAGTGAACTTGGCTGAAGAAGCTCACTATATAGGAGCTATAACCTATTGTTGCAATCTGAAGCATAGGAATAAACTTTGGATGCTGGAGAAGACTTCAAAATAATGTTAAGTTACAGAGTTTCTGTTGGCATAGGTATTTATTCTGAAAGCTCGTGAGTGAACTGTAGTTATATAATATTGCATTCAGCAAAGGTAATTGATTGTGTGTGTAACTGAGCTTCACAGAGCTTTTGGTAAGAGCTCATGCTGTCTTATTCTTCAGATGTCACACTGATCACAGTGAAAAATAGGCACCTGGATATTGTGAACATTAAGGTCAATGCTTCTGGCCATTGCTGTTTCATTGTTCCGCAGAACTGAATGGTTGACCTTCTGGTCAGCAATCTGATCTGAGTGGGGATGGTCTTTCTTTGGATCCATTTAATCCTTACATGAGTCTAGAATGCTTATTAAAAACTAAAATATAGCAATAAATGCCTTTGAAATGTGAGTGACAGTGAAACTAGAGGGAGCATATTGCTATGGTTGTGAGCAATGCTTCCTACAGCTACTTGATATGCTCAAAAGTGACTTTTAAAGTAAAATAGCAACCCTGATAGTCCTGACTTCCCTGTATATCATGTAAGCTTCAAAGAAGTATCTGCTCACTTCTTTAGTAAGTTTCTTTAAAACCGCAGCTGGCAATTGCGTTTGGTTTTTTTTTTTTCATGGACACCTTTATCAGCACTTGGGGCGTGATGGGGAGGAAGGCATCTTGCAGAGGTGGAAAAGCAGGTAAAACACGACTGAAAGGTTAGTAGTTATTCAGGATTCTTAAACATTTTGTCTTGCTTTTTGCCTACTACCTACTTAATTTCTGAGAGATTTTGGAAGGAAAGGTGCCTTTGACAAAGAATCGATGTTTCTTTCTTTCTTCCTCATTTCAGATCTTCCTTTCTCACTCCAGTAATGTGACTTGTTAGCTTGAGTCCTTTTTCCTATCCACAGCTTTTTCCCTACATTCCCTGCACAGGACTGACTGGTCTAAATTAGTTCAGGACTATATTTTGATTTTTATTGTTTTGGTTTAAATTAATCTATTTTTGAAGGACTAGTTCCTTTAAGTAGTTTAAATAACTTGGAATTCCACCTGACATAAACGAACTTGTTAACGATTATTTAAACACTGCACTTTTTTTATGGAAGTCCCTTTAGGCAAAGTATTAAGGTAGTGATAAATCCAAGTCTTCCAGCATGTTCAGGGAAGTCCAAACATGACACTTGGGCTATTTCTGAGCTTAGAGAAGTTGATTAGGAAAAGGAGAATAGATTATAACAAGTCTATTCTTCTACTTTTCAGGCGATGTTCTCATACAGTACTTGTCCTCTTTTGATACCTTCTCAAGCTATAGGATTTGCCAGGTTTTGAGGTGTTTTTAGCTGCACGTTTTTCCTCTTCCAGACTTCTCTTGCATAAGAATCAACAGATAAAGTAACGGGGGGAAGACCAGGTAGTATCAGTATAAGAGAACATCCTTGTACAGAAGGACATGCTTTAGAAAATTAATTTCTATGGCAGTTGTTCTTCACCTTCTTTGAGTTACAAGTACTGGAGGATGCGTGAATAGAGATGCGTGCTTACCTGGGTTTTAAAGTCAAACTCACCTATGAACAAAAATGCCACCAAGATGCATGAACATGCAATTAGGTAGCATAACTCAGTGTATAAAATGTTAGTAAGTACAGAAATTTCAACTAATCTCAAAGGAACAATTAAAAGTATTGTATTTTTTCACACTAACTACAGCTAAATGATAATAGAGGTCTTGGATTTACCGCATAGAAAATGTATAGTATCTAATCTTAAAGCTGTTGGAAAGCTCTACAAGGTAAAAGACCTTATGCCTCTTTCTTTTCAAAGGCCCCTGTTTTCCTTTAGAACGGTAGCTTGTGTCTGCAGAGATTTAAAACAGTTTTTAAATGCTATGCTTCATGTTGTGTTATATGACACAAGTTGCGCATTTATTTGTCAGCTACAAAGATTCTAGACTTAACCCCACAGTTTATTTTGTCACTACAAAGTTACTAGAATGTTTTAGTTAAGACTGAAGAATTAAGTGCACGGTGGAAATGGAAACACTGAATGAAAATGAGGCCAAAGAAAATTGTGTGTTCTCTTGGAGGAACCTTTCATTGCAGCTGAGCAAAATCTTAATAGAGGAAGGCAACAGCAGGTCACTTGTATCCTAAATCAAATATTAAATGTGAATGTTTACCATTAAAAGTAAATAAGACTGTTAATTTCAGCATCTGCAGCCTAAGTCCTAAATCCCAAATGGTAAATGAAGAGCAATATTTTGACCTCACCGATAGTTATTCTAAAGAGCATCTGGGCAACAAGTATTGAAGCCAAATGTCTGATCTAGTTAAGCAAGCTGATGCAGAATAGTCAGTCTGTGCTTCAGAGTGATTTTTTTGGGCAACTTCTTCTTTAGGAAGGTCTGCCATCCTTTGTGGCTCTGACAGTGCTTGCACTGAAATGGGTGGCAGGTCTTATCTCCTAATGCTAGATTGAAAGGTATTCCTCTTCTGTGGGAGAGATCGTGAGGCCAAGATGTTATTTCAAGGCTGCTTTTACTGACATCTGTATATGCTGCACTTAACTTTTTCAAGTCTCTCACTGTGGACTGCCAGGAGAGTAATGCTGCACTGGACATTGTTTTGCATGCCAGTGTATATGTATTTTTATAACTTTGATTTCAGTGGCATTTTTAATGGAAATTATTTTTTAATCCTGGTACCATGGATCATCTTCTAATTTTCTGAATTAATATCAGTGCCTGCAACTAGAATTCAAATACTTCTACACTAATTTTTTTTTTAAACTTGATGTCCAGACTGAAGTATTAACAAGTATGCAGTTTTATATTGAAATGTGAAATCCACCTGTAAATACCAAACTTTTTCCATATGTGATCACACATCAGTCAAGAATCCTTATTCAGATATGCAGCATTTCTCTCAACAACATGCTATCCATGTTGCTCTGCTCTTTATAAAACAAACACACACCTCAGTAGAGTTTTGAGAGTAGCTTTTTACAAACTCCTTAGTAGTAGGCCATTTCTTTTTATTTTATGATGCTGCTAAGTATTTTTTAAAACCTGGCCTAAAATATCTTGTGCTTAAAGTCAACCTTGTTCTCTTTTCCTCTGTTCATTGTAATTCTGCTTCCCATATATGTTCTAAGCTTCAAGAATGCATATTTATAGTATTTTTGATAAAAACTTAGGACAAAGAAAAACGCACCAAAAATTTTATTTTGTAAATACAGTTCATACCCATGTCATGATGTGCCAACAAACAGTTTTTATTTTTCCTGTCTTCAATCATTCCTTTGTCCTGTTGTTAACAATCTTGCATGTTTTCAGTTATGTAAGGTTTTCTAGGAAGAATACATGTGGAGAAATACTCTGTAATAGCAATCGCAGGAAACTTTGTCAAATGTTTCGGTCTTCCCATTTATGTGAGCAAATATTAATGTAAAGATGCTATTAAATTTAAGTCTAAAATTTCTCATAAGGTAGACTTGTTACAGATTGCACTGGGAACATCTTGTTGTAAATATTTTACTTTAAATATGTCTCTGTTGCTGGGAACACACATAAATTCAGTGTTGTTGTTCTGTTAATAGTCTTTTTTTTGGTCTTTTAAGTGAAAAGAGCATAATACTTCCTATTCTAAAACAAACCTAAGAACAATAGACTCCCCTCCCTTCATTTCAGTATTTGCCAAATGGGAAAGACTCTGATGTTATTTATGTAAATTCTAGCTTCCTCTTACTGCTAAATTACTGTTAAAATACAATTTTTATAGTTGCAGCTTTACAAGTATTAAGACCGTGATGTTTCACAGTGAAGATGGTGTCAAATGGTTGTTGTGTTATATTGACCTGTCCTGACTGGTGTTGTATTACCTGCTGTTTCAAAACAAATTGTCTTGTTTGCTTTATGCTTTAGAGGTTTATTGGGATCTGTGAACAGGAGAATGCAGCACATGTTGGAAAAGCTGGGGAGTTGCTCTATTTTGGGTTGGGGGTTTGTGGGCATTTGTTGGTGTGGTTTTTTGGTGTTTTTTTTTCTTTTTTTTTTTTTTTTTTTTTTTAGTTGTTGTGGATAATACTTAGGTACAGTTACTACAAATAATAAACAACCTACAGTAACATTGCATTCTTTTTGTAAACTGTAGACTAAAGTGCCTAAATGTGGGTGGTCTGTAGAAGACTTGCTTTAAATTTCTTGCATGTACCTTTGTAGTTATTTTGCTACATAATAGATGGTTAACTTTTGGAAAGAAAATGCAAGAACTGCTAGCCCTTAAAATGGAATTTGCTGTAAAATTATTGTTTCCTTACAGTTTTTGGCATATAGAATGTCCATGTGTGTTTATGGGTTGTTGCACACTGGAGGCAAGTAAGATTTTGAAGAAATCTTTTCCCTTCCTGTTACTTTAATGATAATCTAACACCTTCCCCCACTAACTGACTGGTAATATAACACCCCACTGCCACCTGTGCATGCAGTTTTCTTTTGTGATGACTGAGGGAAAGGACTTACACAATCCTGAAAGGGCTGACTTTTAACAAAGTTTTGTAGTGACACCCTGGGTGTTACTTATGCCCCAGTTGCGCAGGCACATGGGTGACTTCAGCCAGGTAAGTAGTTCTGCTTGAGCTCAGAAAGGCTGAAGTTGACCGCATACATTTGGATTTGGGGCAGAAAGAGTACAAAAGAGCTGGCTTGTAACACAGCTGGCTGGCACCAAGCAAAGCGGCTCCAAAAGAAAGGGCAGAAGTTACGCCTTGTACCAGTTTTGTAGAATGCTGTTAGGGTATTGAATAGCAAAACCACCCTTATCTTTCAACTGCTTCCCCGCCTCCGAGAATGGCAAGAGCTGAAGGTGAAACCTGCCTGGTCTGGTTCAGCAGGAAAATTAAAACAGTGAGGAAACAGCAGGTGCCTACTCTTGAGTTAATTATGCATTCTAAGTGTGAAGTGCTTGTAAGTTGAGATGGTGTTGATTCAAATCTACCAAAGGAAGCCTTCCTCTGAGGAAGGCTTATAAAAGCATTTTGAGCTTTTAGCTCTAAAAAGTGGCTGTAGCAATCTGTACTGTATATAGTACACTGTTTCAGAAAACTTGCTCCAGTAAACTTACTAAACATTTTCTTACACTATGTGTAAGAAATCATATTGCTTTTTTTTTTTTACTGTAGAGCATTTAAGAAGCTGGTTTTGTCCTGCTTAATGTTACCACGTATCAGGCAGCATTTCATTAATGTGAAAATAGTGAGAATTGGTTTGTCATCTAAACACTTAAATTACTTTAATATCAGTAAATTTTCCAAAGTGAAGCAAGATTATACTTTCTTATTCCCCATTCATTCTGTTGAAGTGTTATAATTTAACTTTGTTTTTGTAATGCACACATTATTAAAATTAAATTTATATCTATTAGTTACTAATGGTAATACCACAGCAAATCTAAGAGAAACTGTGATATCTTGGGTATATCAACTGCCCCATCAACTTGCCTGCCTTTGTAAAGCGTTGATCCATGTTAGACATTTAATGTCTACTGCAGTGATGCTCATACAGTATTTTAGTATCCCTACATGTACTCTGCATGCCTTGCATTTCTGCACTGTAAAAGGATAGACTGTTTTACACTATTTACTCTAGGTTTAAAAAAAATTCCATTATTTTATATAGTATTTCCCATATCTAAAATAGGACAATTTCTAAAGCCAAAGATCAATAAATGTTTATTGTCTATCAGTGTGATTTTTTTTTTTTGGGGGGGGGGGGGGGGGGGGGGGGGGGGGGGGGGGGGGGGGGGGGGGGGGGGGGGG
>JAOBAS010000072.1:5211635-5226801 GCA_025311575.1 Elanoides forficatus
GGATGAGGGTATGCAGACACGCACACATGTGCACGTCCTCTTTTCTCTCTCTCTCCGACGTGTTGCTCTTTCCCATGCCATGAATAGCAGTTTACCCATGAAGACGTACAGGTTTGATATAAATGTTTTCATTTCTGAGTGTTTCAGAATTAAAATTTGGGAACAGTTTAACTTCCTGGGGAAAAGATTGGCTGCACACCATGGTGAGTGGAGGAAATTCTGAGTTCCCATGTACACTCAGGATTTATCACCCTTCTTCTTGACTGTCGCCCTTCCTGATAGGAAACCACTTAAAAGGGGGTTGTATTTGCTGTCTTAAAGAGAAGTAATGTGTTTAAAAACACATTACATGGTCTCTTCTATTTGTTTCATCCTAGGAGCATTGACAAGGAATATACTTAAAGTAATTATGTCTTGTAACCTTTGGTTTTTTTAATTTGATTTTTGGGATATCAGATTTGGCCATGCATGGATTTTTTTTTTCCATGTGTGCAACATGGACGGATGAATGATGCCAAAACTGCTCAGATAGTTCTACAGCAGTAAAAAAATCCTTGAGAAAACAGCCTCCCTTAACCTACAACCAAAGGGATACCAAAGACCCCTTCAATTACAAAGGACAGTCCTGTTGCAGAGAGGAGAAATGCCCCATAGTCCCTAGGAAGAGCCAGTCTTGATTTTTGGGGTGGGGATTTGAAAGTATACAAGGCATCTGGGCTGTGGGACCCCCTCGTGAAAGTGATCAGCTTGTCTCAGATAATAGGGTGAGTTTAAAGTCATGGTTAGGAGGAAGATTAATCAGCTATGGTGGGAGATTTGTTTGTCTCTCAGAAGCTATCTCAGACTTCTGCTTTCTCCATGCAACCTGAAGCTTGAGACTCTACAATCCCCAAGACTTTGCAGTAGAATGGGTGTTTAGCCCGGCGTGTTCTTCTCAACAGTTTTTATAGTCCATGCTTCTACTTTGGATAATGTGTTGATGCTAGTTCAATACTTCTTGTTAATCAGTGGATGCTGACACAGTGTAGGTCCTTCTCAAGATTTTTTTTCTAGGCTAGGTTTCTGTGCCCCACAAAGTTTGTTGTGTTTAACCTTCAAAAGGACTTTGGCTGGAGCCATACTGAACACAGTCAGGTTACTTGGGCTGTTGACTACAGCATCTTTTCTACCCGTGAAGTGTTCCAAGTGCTGGAGAGCTCAGACAATCGAGCAGTTGCCTGAAAAAAGCATCCATCCCTCTGCTAGCCACAGCCCTGGTTGCCACGAAGGTGTGTGCTCTGCTCTTCCAGCTCTTCACGTTCGTCTGCTCTGCTGGTGTGAGAACCTTGGCAGCGTGCTCCTGGAATGAAAGTGAGCCTTAGATTTCAAGGGTTATATGAAGTCTTGCTTTTGAACCCATCAGGTTCACAGTCTAAAGCCCCACTGATTTAAAAGGTCTTCAGTGAGGAAAACTAGCAAAGTTGGCCTCTGCTGTCAAGTGCAAGCATGCAGGATTCAGTGTAATAGCCTAGGGACTATCCAACGTATTGAAATGTTAATTTTAGCAGAATATGTTCTGTGGTAGAGGAAGGCCTGAAAGTGTACTGCAGCCAAGAGGGCAAGCATCTGGTACTGGTCCAGACAGGGCTGAGAAAATAATGAAGATGTTGCTGTTTTGATTAAGATTTTTATGAAGAATTTTCAAAGAAGAGATAACACAATTATTATTGCTTGCCTGCTTAACAGACAGTCTTTTAACTGGTGGACTGCAAAACGCATGCAGCAGAGACTGGGAGATTGCTCTTTTGGAGGAACATTTAGTTTCCCTCTAAATCTACATTAAAAAAATAGAAAGTAATTTGTTATATTTGTTCTGGAGTCAATCCTACAATATTTTCTGCTACTCATAATATCTCTTTAAAGACCTCTCCGAAACACTGTTTGTTGAGGATTGTTGGCATTTTGCTTTCCCAGGGGTGCAGTCCCAATGGGTCTGGGGGAGAGGTGGCTTTCTCAGTGTGTGAAATGTGGAGCTGCTTTGTAATTCTGTCTGTCTCGAAAGCTGAAAGGAAGATAAAGGATCTTTCTCTCTGAGTTATGAGATTCGCAGGCTACTTTCAGTGATTCTGAGTAACCAACCCATGGCCATATTCTTTCCACCTGTCAGATTGGAAAACAGTTTTTCAATGAGTGTGGAATGTTCGTGATTTCCTGAAATGCTCATTTTTGTAGATGTATGGGGTATAGTGTGAAGCAGTTGTGCACATGTCAGAAACTAAAAGAATACAGGCTCTTAGTTGGAATTAGATATATCTGAACTTTTAGGATCACAGATGGCCAGTTGCTTCCCATTCATTTGGGTTATGTTGGGAATAGGACTTGCCTGCAAGTTTTGGTCCTGAAATCCAGTTTTCTTTTTTGCGTGAGCACATGCTATTCCACTCCTACTCTGGTTTGGTATCAGTGTGATCAGAAGAGTAAAATATCAAAATCTTCAGCCCAAACATCTGTACCTTGTCCAGATTGCCAATTCCCCTGTCGTCTTGTTCATGGAGTGGGGTCAAGCTGTTACTATCATCTCCCAAGCAGCATGAGCTCACAGAAGTGGGGAAGGGGGTGGGCACAGCAAAGTTATATGTCAAGGAATTTGGGCTGCAATTTACAGAACGAAAGATACAGAAAGCAGTTGATCTGGACAGGGATTTGTTGGCCACAGGAAAGCACAACATGGTGATTTCAGCAGTTCGATAATACGCTGCAAAAAACCGCCTGGGAGGTGGGGAGTGAATGTGATGCAAACTAAAAAACAAAAGGGGTGAGTAGGAGATTGTGTTGTGTAGCACAGGATAAGCAGGACCAATGCCATAAAACTGCAGGGTGAGGTGTTGTACATTGTTTTTCAGGTGAAAACCTGGGAAAGCAGTGGAGGATTTAAGGACTAGAAAAATGACTTCCAGTGGGAAACATGGAAAGAACTCTGCAGAGCATCAAGGGAAGATTCAGAGGTTAAAGTACCTTAATGTGGAATAAAAACTGTGTAGAGAAGGAATCTGATCTTGGAGGAAGACGGAACAGGAACCAGAGACTGGAACCTGACACTAGATAAATTGCAATAGTAGAAAATGCGGTTTTAACAGAGAGCATCACTAATTGCATTGCAACCTGAAGTGGTGAATTCTCCACTGGGTTGTCTTCAGACATCCTCTCTGTAAGCTGCTGTGGGTGAACAAGTTACTGCTCTCTATGCAAGGATAATCAACAGATAGCAAAGGGGCCAGGGGACAAACAAATAAACCACTGTTTAATTCAGTTTTATTCTAAAGATTGGAATTTTGGAACTTTTGGATTGGCACTGCTGTGGCTGGATTGCCACATGACTAGGAGAAAACACACAAACTTAATTCCTTTAACCCAGACTATGTGTAGCCATTTTTTATATTGCATAGGTTTTAATGCCTTTAAAAAGTTCTAAGTTGTGAAAGATTTTAAAACACAGTTTTGCTGATATCTAGCAAAAAGTTAATGAAAATTTGAAAATAAAGAAATGTAAAGTAAGGAAATACAAATGTTACATTCTGTATGTTTAGAGGCATAATGATATCTTAGAAAAAAAACTTTCTGGGAATTCTTTTTCTAAAAGATGCTAAATTGAACTCCATGTCAAAAGTAGAGTCAGAACATTACTCTTACAAAGTTAGAAGCATAAGTCTTGAGCACTTGAACTTTTAGTTCTGAAGCTACAATTTTATGATTCTTACCTCTCAGCTAAAAATAGAGCAGATGAGTTCCTTAGGTAAGCAGCTAGATGAGAGATCAAGAACTGGCACTTAAATTTTAGTTCAAGTTTGGGCTTTCCAAGCAGCAGAAATTGTTAGCAGGAGGAGACTTGCTGTTGCACTCACTGGCTTCATGTCTGAGCCGGCAGTTTAAGGAAATGCCTGGAGGTAAGAACCATTTTGTTCTTTTCCTCTATGGATTATTATTATTATTAACCTTTTGGTGGCTATATTATTGAGACTTTTGTGCTACTGTCAAGAAACTCTACTTTGGAGACCTATCCTTCCTTCTCCCCCTGCCACTCTATCTTTTCATCAGAACCTTGCTTGAGAAACAGATGGGTGATGATAGTAGTTCAAGCAAGCTGTTGTGGTTGGTTTAGGACGTTTCAGTAGGAATTCAGAGGTTCGTTGTTTGTTATCAAAGTCTTCATCAACTGAATTGGAGAATTCCTCCCTTAGTAGCATCTATATATTCTGTTAAATTTTTTTTACTTGTATATATTGTTTTTTCTTTCACATCTTAGTTTTCATGGTGGGGTCTGCTCTCCAGAGCACAGTTTTTAGCTAAGGGGTGTTGTTTTCAGCGGAGCAGCCTCCCCACCTGGGGGTTTCACCCTTGGCCAGCCCAGGCACACACTCACCATCTCCCTGCCCCGTGCTTGTGTCTCCTACTCACCCACAAAGAGGGACAGCAGACACATGTGCTCCCCTACGTATCTGTAGTTTCAGATTTAGCCATTTACTCACCCTTTATATACTTGTACAGACTACTACTCCGTTCCTGGTCTTTTTTCCTCCTGCCCTTGACTGCAAGCCCAGTTCTTTCAAACCTCCCAGGTGATCACCTCCTAAGTGTTAATAAGACAGCCCTATTAATGTATCTCACAATTAAGTCTGCCTCTTGTTTTGCAACAGCTTTGCAACACTGGTTCTTATCTGGATTTTTGGTAATTCCCAGATCCTTTTAGGCCGTACTGTTGCAAGAGAAAAATATTTCCTGTTTTTGTATATATGCTTTTTTCTTCTTCATTAAGTGTAGTACTTGGCACTTTGTTAGGTTTTTTTTTTCCAAAAATATTCATTTTAGACAGTTTCTCCAATGTATCAAAGTTACTTTAAATTCTGAGTAGTTTTAACTTGTGTCCATTAGATTTATTATGTGTTTTCTGTGCAAACATACTAAGATCATGCAATCATAGAATCATAGAATAGTTTGGCTTGAAAGGCACCATTAAAGGTCATCTATCCAACCCCCAAGATGCTAAGGAAAATACTGAAGGGTATTGTCCTCACAGGAGTGTGCACACACATGCATTATATATATATTCACATGTATGTGTTTTTATATATAAACACCACCCCCATTATATACTCCCTACCTAACAATGAAATGCTCATAGTAGTTCTTGTGTGTCGTGTCCTAACTGGCATGTACATGCTTCATACTCTTACTCCATATGTTCTAGTCCATTTATAAAATTTTCCTGCTGGATTGCCTCAAAGACCTTAATAAAGGCAAGACAGCATCTCTTACTTTCCCCTGCCCCATCAGGCCATTTGTGCAAGAGAAGGAAATTGTATTGGTTTGACATGATCTGTCCTTGGCAGATCTGTGTTAGCTTTCATTCTTGCATCACCCTCTTGGAGTTTACAGATTGATTAGGAACCTGTTTGGGGTTTTTGTCTGGGTATTTAAGTTAGTTTGGGTGGTTTAATAACCCCAGTTACCCTACACTTTCTATAGGTGGACATTGTATTTCCCTGTCTTCAGCCCCATGAAACTTTTAATCTTCCGTGAGCTTTACAGGCTGGTCAATAATTGTATGGTGACACTTTTGGCCAGTGCAGTAAGTACTCCAGAGACCTTCCTCAATCACTCCTGATTAAATGCATCTAACTTTTCTTAATATCCCATAGTCTTTCATTTCTGTATCCTGGCCTACCATTGTGAAAAATAAACAAAAAAGTTAAGGAGCATTCCAGCAGCTTATTTGCTTAATTTCCCTATTAAGTAATAGACAGCTATTAATTTTCCTTCTTATTTCCGTTGTCTCTTAGATATTCTTAGCTTTCTTGGTTTTGTCCCTGTCTGCATGTTGGAGATTTTTTATGGTTTTTATTTCTGGTGGTGTTTGGCTGTTTTTGTTCTGAGTTTGGTTATGAAAGAAATCCAGCTTTCTTCTTGCTCTGGTTTCTTTTCTCCTTCCATGGTACTGTTGTTTATCATCTCTCTTTACTCCCACTAGAGAAGTCAGTTTTCTTATACATTTTAAAGAACAAGCTGTTGCAAGAGTTGAAACACACTTAAGTCACCTGCAGCATAAATTTATACTTTCAGGAAAGCGTGTAAAGTCCAGCTTTGCTGCTTTTCGTAAAAACCTCTAATCTCTCTCAGCTCCACAAGTTCCTGAGATTTGCATCTATACAAAACAAAGTTATTCTAAACTCACAGAAAAAGGATTTTTATTACAGAATTAATAGTTGCTTTCAGTAGGAAGATCTTTTATTTTTACTAGATTTTGATTAATACAATGCTTTCCATCTGTGTTCTTTTAATTTCCCAATCAATGCAAAAAACTTGTAGGTATTTTCTCTCCATTGCAGAGCTGTAGCAAGGAAGGAAGTAGCCTTCTGTGGAAGGCATTAAATAGGAATAAATATGCCCAAAGCCAGCTGTTGATGTCTCTGATGCAGACCTATGTTAAACAGAGCAGCTCTTCAGCAGGGCAGGAAGAAGTGCCCTGAAAGTTGGCTTATTTACTTAAGTGGATTTAGTAGTATTTCTGCTTTTTAACAAACAAATTAGGTTAAGTTAACATCACTCTGAAATACCGAGAAGTAAGTTTTGAAGTGGCCAGGGCATGTGCTGCTTATATAAAATATCTTTCTTCAAATTTTATTTAGTCTCTACAATCCTGTGTTCACTTCTGTCTTCTGTTTTGTTTGATTCAACTGCATAACAGTGTAAGGGGTTCATTTTTCGCAAGCTCTTTGCTGGGAGAGGGATATTGTATCTGAGAAAAAGACTAGGCATTTCACATACAAATGTTTCATATACTTAATAAAAAAATAAAATTGTCAAAACATTGAAAGAAATTTTGTCTCCTAGTGCTTATGTGTTTCAAAGCATGTTCTGTTGCAGATGAAAGTGCAACTGGTAGAGACTGAACATATTTATTTACTGATGGTTTGATTGTTCTGTGCTCAAATAAAAATGCCAGGTATCAGCATCAGTGTGAAAATACTGGACTTTAGAAGCACCATTGAAGAAACATATTTTGGTTATAAGAAAATCAGAGACTGAAAAATACAAGTGCATTGAGGGTAAGTTACTGGTGAAGTGAAGAGGTTGAGGAAGCTGGGCTTAAACTCACCTGCGGAAGTGTCTGCATCCATAAACTTAGTGTCCTGGATTTTGGCACAAGAAAAGTCCTTAGGATACGAGCAAATCTTGCCCAGACACTTGACCTCATCTTCCATGAGGCTTTTCATAGACTTTCTCCCCAAAAGTTAGCCCCGTCTTTGTGGTATACTCAGTTTTGAGGACCTTATGTGGTTTCATGCAGTGAAGGCAGGAAAAAAATAAGGCAAAGCTATGGAATTATCTAGTATTAACTTATAAACTCGTGTTTTAAACTCTATTTTAAAATTACTTGACTAGATTTCATGGTTGCAGTGTCTCTTTAGCCTGTCTGCTACCTGGTGTAAAATTAAATTGAAGAGAGGAAGGGAGGGGTAGAAGCTGAATGCTGAAAAATGGCTACAGCTGGTGCATGTGAAAAATGATCACTATGCAAATGACCTTTCCATTAGGAAATTTTAAAATAATGAAATCACTTTAATATACTTCTAGCAGGTCATTCAATTAAAAGGGTTTTAAAATTAAGTTACTCTGCTGAACTGAACAAAATTGCAATGAATCTGAATTAGCAATGTAAATAGTTTGTTTAGTGAGTAAATATTAGACCACTGTCTGGTTAGAAACAGGGAGTTTTACAGGGCAAAGTGTTCAAGCCTGTCTACTTCAAGCTGAGCTCTTAAATCTGTACAGAGGCCCTGGTCTTGTTTTGCTATACTGGTGACTTTTAAACTTGGGCATATATCTAACTGGCTAAGCAGAAGCAAATTGATACTGGATTTAGATGTAGCAGTGTTGGGCCCAGTGCAACTTAAAATTGAATTCTTCTTTATTTTTCCTCATGAAAAGTCACCCCTTAGGTGAGGGCTGGACATTGTGCCAAGGATGAGGAGCAACCCAGGATGCAGCAGGTTCCCCTCCTATATCCCAGGCAGAGGTGGGGTCATGGCATGAAATCTACCACATTTGTGTGAGAGTTATTTCAGTTCTCTTAATTCCTGCAGCACGTGTGGTTCCTTTTAAACTCTTGAGATACCTGAGGAATAGTATTTGCTTACTTTTGCCTCTGTTTTCTTTATTATGCAGTCTTCTGCGGGATTCCCGTTTTGGTCCCGCTTCATTCCATGCTTTTTCTTGTACTTAGAGTGAATTAGCATGTTCTGAAAGCAGTTTCCTTTTAACCTGTATTTCACTGATAAATGTATGTATATGTTTTACACACTATGTATGTGGAAGGTTTGTAAGAGTATCTGGGCAATGATCCTTACTTAGTCCCTTCTGAATCAAAAGGGATGGATTTTGATAAACTTGAAAAAGGGAAGAAACTTTAATTGACGTTTTTGCAATTTAGTGACTAGTTTATTGTGTCTTTTGATGCAAAATATAATTCCAAAATTAGTGTGAAATACTGGTTTTAAACTCGCTTGTAAAAACCAAGAGTAAGCACATTTAAAAATTGATTAGAGCTGCATGAAGCTGCTCCGTAGAGATTTGAACTCTGGTGCATATGCCCTCCCAGCTATCTTAGTCATTGCTGTTTTGCCCATTTAGTTTGCAGCTGGCTCACCTTGTTCATTTGTGCTGACCTAGTTTATCTGATTACTTTAGTTGGCCATGGCAGAGAAGGAGAGAGGAAGGGAAAAAAAAAAAAAAAAAAAGTTGCTCCTTCCAGTTCTGGTGAGGCACTCGTTTTTCTCCCTTGCAGCTACCTCTGTTGTTTCACATCTTTTAAGTGTGAGATTGCTTATACACCACATTGTGTAGCTGCATTATAATAAGCTTCAACAGGATGTCTCTCTTCAGGCCTGTCCCTGAGAATAGAGACAGGAGGATTTTTGTAATAACAGTGTATGCAGAAATGCATATATACTTGGCAACATATGTTTATACTTCAGCAGTGAGCAGCATGAGAGGAAGTGGTGTTTTAATAAAAAAACAAAAGCCAAAAGACCAGTCTATTCAAGGGACTAAAATATTTGTGAATTAAATGAGTAACTGTGGCAAACCGCATGTTTTCTTATTATTTTGATTTTCTTTTCTCAGAGCAGAAATCAAACTATCCTGTTCCCATCCTTCTTTAAGTAAGAATTTCTGATTTTTGTAGTTGATTTTTTAATTGAGGTTGAATATATTTTCATGTTCTTCTGATTTATTCTGAAATTTCCCCTCCCACACATCAATATTCTTTTGGTTTAGTGGCTAAATGGAGATATCCATTATTCACACAACTTCCTAGTTATGAATATCTGACCTAGACAATTCAATACTGCTCTCTGCTGTGTGGTATGAGTTATAGGAAAAAAGTTTTAAACTTAACGTATTTGTTAACATATTTTCAGTACCCAGCACAACATACTTCAAGTGTGCATCTTCTCCCAACCATAAACCATTTTCACTACTAAAGAAAAATCTCTGGAGATTGTTCAGCCCCTTCATGGTTTATTTTTTTTGTTCATGGGGTGGATATTAAAAAAAAAAGTTTATGATAGCTTAGCCAATGTTGCATAAGATAACTGTGAATTTTTTTCATCCCCAAAGTTTTTTGAATTTGATTATATACAGGAAAGGGATTTTTTTCCTCGCTTCCTTATGACCTCTTTTTTTTTTTTTTGCACTTGGCGAATAACAAAAATGACAAGGGAAAAATACAGAACAATTTCACGCCTGAGATTGAAGGAGTTGATTACCGTCATTTTGATGATGTGCCTTTTATATGTCTGCAGTGGTTAGGAAAGACTTTATGGTTTGGAGCATGAGCATTTTAGAGCGATTCAAAATTATTGAAAAGCTACAAATTTTGTAAAGTGCTTCAATTTGTTAGTGACTCAAGTGGCGTTGTAGTGAGTTTTGTAGGGCTTTTAGTATGGTCGTATGCATAACCTATAAATGTTCTCGTAATCTTCCCTAGCTTTTTTTCCCCCTCTCTGCATGTTGGTGCTGTTGCTCATAAGGCTCCCTCTGCTAATATCAACATTTCTGTTCAGCAGCAGCATCCTGCACACAGCCTCAGCCTGGCCCAGGTGAAAGGGAGGGGATCATTGCAATGCTACCATAATAAAAATATCCCGATGCTGGTGGTGACGTTAGTCATGTTAAAGGTGCATCACCCCATTGCTATGGAAAAAGAGGATGCATTTCACTCTCACATGTTTAAAGACTAAACACTTTGAGAAACTGAGATCAGAAAAGGCTTTCTGTTTAAAAAAATTATATATCCTAGCACACTTTAAAAAAAAAAAGAAGCACTAAGTTGTCACTTTCTTACTAACTCTTGTGGACATGGAATTACTTTCTTATTCAAAGTGGTCTTAGGTATTGCAGAGAAACTATCATCTTATGTGATGACATGATTTGGTTATTTTGAGTGTAAATCACAGCTTTTGTCCATGCTTTCCCTCAATTTTTCTCCTCATTTTGCAAAGCAGCATGACGATAGTTCAATTTGCTTAGCAATCTCAACTGCCCATCCTAGTCAGGCAGGAAGGCCTGCAAGTTGTGATTTTACAATACAAATGTTCTGCCTTGAGATAATGAGGAACATTCACATATCCTATCAATAGTGCATTTCCTACTCAATATTACACAAAGTAAAATTTCTTAAGTAATTTACACTAAGTTTTCTGCAAAAACTTGATTATTTTTTTTTTTTTTTTCAGCATTACACATTTGGAATGACCCTTGTCTTCCCTTTCGTGTGTTGCTTTTGACTTTTGAAATCCAGCATCTTCTTAGCTGTGATACAAATTGCATTTTGCTTCTGAATGAGTATAAGCCCAAGATCGTAAACCTCCTGGTCTGAATCCTCATGGTGAGCAAGATTTATGTTTGTCTGTTTGGGGATGTGTACTTGTTTTCTTAGGGAGTGGCTGGAAGCAAGTGTCAGCTATTTGCTTCTGTCAAAGTTGATGGGAACTTTCACCCAAGGGGAAAAAAAAAAAATCATCAGTATTCACATAAAATTTGTATCAGTATTCACCAATCTCTACCCATAATAATGAGTCTAAAGAGTTTCCTCTTTGGAGCACCTTTATTAAGAACACATTTATGAATTAACACATGATTACAGATATGCCATTCTCTGTACACTTACAATTTTGAAATACTGGCAGTAAGGCACTGGCAGTCTGTTTTTTATTTGTAGCCTCAGACATCTGACCTTTTTAGGGCTAACTAGGATAGCAGTGTTCAAAGATAAATGTGGCAGTAAGCCAAACACAGTTATGCACAGTCTTATGCAAAAAAAAAAAAAAAGGTCTCACTCATGAAGTTGCAATTCCCAAGAGGTTTGAGATGTTGCAGCTGATTAACTATCAGCTTGGTGAAAGCAGAGTGCCTGCTAAAAGCCCCACTCAAAGCGCACTCAGACGCCCACATGAAGGGGTGAGAGGTTTGGCAGCTGGAAGGGAACAAAGGCTTGGTTTCCTTTATTTTAGTTTGCAAAGTATACCAGCCATTCAGTCCACAGGTGCCCACCCTGCACTCTGGCTGCACCCTTAGCGCTGGGAATTTGCTTTCCCACCCACGAAGTGCCACGTGACATGACAAGGGTACAAGTCCTGGTGAAAAAAGAAAGAAGTGATGTGAGGCCCTGTGAGAATTCATGCAGTATGGCGACAAGAAGAAAGGAATGGGGCTGTGTTAGAAGTGGTGCAGAGCAAAATACTATAGTATCAAGCACACTGAGGGTGGTTTTTTTCCCACAAATCCATGCCATCTCTCTGTGGAGGATGGTGGGAAGATGCATGGCAATGTCCTGCTCCGGCTGTGTCAGGCTCTGTCTCAGAGCTTCATCCTTCCTCCGACAAGTCAGAGCAATTCCTTTTCTTTAGAGCCACTTCAGAGTCTCCAACAACATGATTTTACAGCTTGTACAAATTACAACCTCACAGCACCTTCTTTCATCACTTTTCCACTCTGCTATCAAAATTATTTTCCATTGTTTGTCTTCTCTAGGTTGTCCAAGTCGCTCCACATCACAAGGGGTATCCCTTACCCTTTCATAGCTATAACTTTTCATCATACGCTCCTTTTTCAGAATTTAGCAGCGTCATTATCATTTGGGATACACCTGCCTGCTCCAGTGATGCTTCTATCAAACCTTGTTCCTCCCTTTGCTGCAGCTGCTAGTGTCTTCTGGCACTACAGCAAGTCACTCTTCTGCAGGTTATCACTTACAATTGCACCTGCTCTTGGATCTTGATCCCTTCCTATATATATATAGGTATAGGGTTGTGTATATAAAGGAGAAAGAACTGCAAGGAGGAAAGCACAGTCAGACTCACCTCTTGATGTACCGCTCACTCTTCCCGCCTACCACCTGCCTTTTCCTCCCCTCTGAAGGCAGAGACCTGCTGCCACCTCATACATCTCCCTGTAGCTTTATCCAAGTAAGTTTGTTGCCAGATTTCTCTCAGCAAAAGAAATCTCTTCCGGAATTTGCTGAGCCGTGGCCTCAGCAGCAGGATTTGATTGATAGCTGGTTCATTCCCCCGGTGAGTTATTCGGCTATGCTTACGCACTTGGTGGTGGTGATGCTCAGATCATGTATATGTGTCTCCCTGCATGAGGATCAAGCCATCAGCTTCTGAGATGAGATAATTTAACTCCCAGCACCTCGTTTTGAGAGATCCTAAACACACAGCTGGGGATGGGGATGTAGCAGACAGCTACCTCACTCTTCATTTTAGGTTGTCTTTGCAGCTTGAGCTCTGGCTTGGGTCTATTGCCGTGGGGCTCTAAGTTGTTTTGTTAACAAAGAATGAAAAGCAATAAATACAGGTAACAGGGAAATAAGGTGAGAAATGTGGCTTTGGGGTATTTGTTGCTACGTGTCAGTGCTAACAGGAAAGTCCTCTGGAAACCTAGAGCATAAAGTTGCATTGATTTTTAACAGCCAGTTTCTTGTGAGTGGCTGTGGGATGTAGTGCTCAGGGAAAAGGCTTTGATAAGACACTTTCAGCATAGACAACATCCTTTTTAGGACAAAGAATCTCAGAGGTGTAAGCAGGAATAACCTCTACCCACAGCCTGATTTTAAAGACTATTACATAATGATGTGTGAATTAACCGTGAGACCTCTGGGTGAGCAGACCTACACGGCAAACGTAGGTGGTCCAAAGCAGGGGGCTTTTGTTGATCACTGAAATGTAGAATAATTAGCTGACTCTGAGTAATGCTGAGGGTTTTTTGGTTTTGTTTGTGTTTTTAAATTATTGCTATGTCACCCCAAGAAGGAACTGAAAATACTAGTGTCTGGAATCAAACTCTCAGCTAGCTAAAGTTGCTGAGATCTTTTTTTATCCACTACATTATATATGCTTTACACTGCCAACTGCTGCACATTCAACAAGTTTTTATTTTGAGAGAAAGAGGGCCTTTGGCCACAAGGGTAAGTATATACCAAGAGGCCTCCAGCTGAAGGCAGTCCATTTGTGCTGCCAGTTTCTTTTGGAATTTGCTGGGAAATGCAATGGCAACGTCTCCCTGTTTCCCTGCAAGTGACTTAAATATATGCATTGAAGAAGGCAACGGGATTACTTGTATGTTTTACATTAAGTATGCTTAATTAAAATATGTTTAATTAAGTAAGCTTAATTAATAAACTGAAAATGCCTTTGCATCAGGCTAATCAAAAGTATTTGGGGAGAATCAAATAATTAAGATCCTTATATTTTTGTACCTTTAATCAGCTGTTTAAACACATAATTTTGAACAAGGTCTGACTTGTCAAAGCAAAAAGGTTTTTTTGATATTTTGAATTGCATAATTTCAGAACATTGCACAAATTTTACAAATTTAAGAAACACTTCCTATAGACTCTAAGTGAGCTCTGCAATGAGTGAACTAAATAGCAACCGTTAGAAAAAGAAATAAAAAGAGAAGAGGAGGAAGTGAGCCTTGTGTTTCCTGTGGCTGTAGGTGTATTTTACTGCTGGCCGCATGCCTAACCCCAGCAACAGGCTGTGGTATTCCTTAGCTGATTTGAATGTTTGGCATTATTAATAAATAAGTGGCTTTGATTCTTTTCTAGGCTGTGTCACAATCATTACACATCGCGTGGGGCTGCAACCAGTAACTGAAGCAGAGACATGGAGGGTTCCTCTCGCCCTTTCTCTTTTGGGCTTGTAGGCTCTTGCTTGTAGCATCAGTGTCTCTTAAAAGGCTGAAGTGAAAACTTGGCTTTGCAAACTGCTAGCAGGCAGAGAAGACATTTTAAAGCACAGTGCTGGCACCAACTCAGAAGAGGACGTGGTGGCTAAGGCTCGAGGGTGTAAATTCATCCATGCAAACCCCCTCAACCCAAACCCTGCCAGGCTTTATTCATTTTGGTCCGCAGACCATAATTGCTGTTTCCCAGTGGTGGATGTGAAGTTGTTTTATTGCTGAAGGAAGGGTATGCTAAGAGAGCATCCACAGCAGCCTTTCTGGACCATCACCACACAGAGATGTTTGAAACTTAGAACTTCTGCAGGTAAATTTTCCAGCTGTTAGGTTATTTATAAGGAGGGCAAAGCATGTGGAAAGACAATAAAATGCATCTGGTCTTCAATATTTCTGTGAAGCTTTTTGTTTTAATAAAACCAATTTCTTAGCAAATTATTTTGTGAGAGGAAGAGAGGAATCCCCACTTCCCTGCTGCTGAAGTGGGACCATCCCAAGGGCTGCTGAGGACATCGTGCGAGCCACAGTACCCCAGGCTCCACCGGCTGATGTGGAAGGCGGGTCATAGATTGAATGAACCTCCTCTCGCTGGAGAGTTTTCCTGAAATCATACAGAATTGCTACAGGAGTTTCGGCAGTCATTTTGGTGTTTCATCTGTGTGATGACTACCCTTGCTGCTCACGCTATTTTAGATTAAACAAGATCCTACCAACCCACAACAGAATATTACTGAGGAAGGGGTCCTCCTTTATATTAATGTTCTTGGGTTTTTTTTTTTTTTAATTAAAACATTGTGAACAGACATTTTGTAAGAATATGTGTGATTTGTTCAGAACTGAAGAAAAGTTAAAATCTTGTCTGGCTTTATTTGAATTTTTTGGGGGGGGG
>JAOBAS010000072.1:5226813-5245308 GCA_025311575.1 Elanoides forficatus
GGGGGGAAGGCTCTCACACTGCAAACTTTTCCTCTCAAAGCTTAAACGATTATAGTTACAGCAACTAACATAAACTTCTGTGTATTTTAGCACAATCAGGCTGCAATGAGACTTTTTTTTTTTCAAATTTTTAAAAAATTGCTTCCTAAAAGTATTGCTCCAGCTGAAGGAGGGAGAGTTTCTAACCGTTGTGCAGACAGCTGATGTCCACAAGGACACATCTCACCCAGTCCTTGATTGCCTAATTGATGAAATGAAGGCTTCGGTCTCTAGAGAAAATTACAACATAATGAAAGGTATTAATGCACTTGACTCCAGCAGCTACCTATCCCCTGACTGAATACTTTCAAGCCATTGCCAGGAGCGGGCGATTCTGACATGACAGACCTTTCCCACGAACTTCCCCAAGCTGCACTTTTACTGAAACAAAAAGTCTCCTATGGCCTGGAGATGCCAGCACAGCTCCTTCTAGTTCACACAGCCTTTGGTGCTCTGCAAAACAGCTTTCTGTGAACTCTCCTCTCTGCAGAAAGGAGTTGCCATACCTGCAAAAGCACAGGGTTTTTCCCAAGCAAGCTTGTTATATCTGTCTTGACAAACACAGCAAATGAGGGCTGATTTGGAATCCCCAGGTACTTGGACTGAGGCACAAGGATGAAGCAACAGTTAAAAAGTCCCTGCAGAAATGTATTAATTTGAATTCAGTGTATTTTGGATTAACAATTACAATTTTCATAAAATCGAATGACCCAGTACTCTGGGTTATTTTGCAAACACATCACTTGTGGGGGAAAAAAATAAACCAAACTTATACATTCCACCTCCCTTATTAATTTCATCACTAACCATAGTGGTAGTTTTCTGAAAACTGCATTAAGGTTATTGGTACTTTGTGACTGAAACAACAAACTTGGTGATTTTTTTAAGCAGCATGCTAATTTTTGTAATCCTATAGTCTGTGCTATTTATTATTAGGAGACTGATCTACATTTCTACAAAAATCTACAGTTCTGCTATGAATCTAAACATATAGGTAACTGTATTTGTTCTACTAACACAAAGTATATTGCCAAAAAACCTGTGTTTATTCTGTGTTTAAAAAAGTTAAGCATCTTCCTGGCATCTTTGCAAAACAACTTCAGAGCTCTCAGTTCCAAAATATTGCAAAATGTTGCACTTAGATTTAAAGTGAAAGCAAATAGGAAAAATCTGAAAAAAATATTATTTCAATTATATTTATCTCCCAGAATTGAAGGGGATTATGGAAAGAAAGGAACAGGTCGGTTTATGTGAGAGCTTATTCTTTAGGGAAAAAAAGAAAAAAAAAAAAGATAAACTGTCTTTTACAGCTGTATTTCATATTGAATTTAATACAGAATTTACAGTTGTAGGAGAAAAATACAGGGATTTATGCCATGATTTTTCTCATTGAAGTAACATATTTTTATAAGGCATCCATTTAGTCGCAAGTCCCCTTTTTAACAACAACAAAGCAAATAGTGGAATAGCTGTGATCTATAAACGATTCTGGATTACTGAACAGGAAGAATTATGAAAACCAAGTAAGTAACTCAAATGTGATTTAGTATGGACATGCAATACAGGCAACAAAGCAGAGCTCTGTGCTAGGTAGGGGTCATAGGTATTACTATTAAATTATTCAGGTACTGTAGTGTGGCTTCTTATACTCCAAACTATTTTAACCTACTTGTATAAAAAAGCCTTCTGTAGAGCAAACCAGCAACAATTTTTATCATATTTACAACCATTAATGTGATACCTCACATTAAAATAACTTTCGTTTGCAGCTTCTCCAGCTCCAAGTGAATTGAAGCGAGATGAGCGACAACATCTGCTTTAAAATAAATAAAACCAGCGTTTCTGTGCTTTCGCTGTCAGGTCGATACCGACGCGCCCCCTCTGGCCTTCCCCCCCCGGGGCAGGGGGGCTGGGCGAGGAAGGATGCTCCTGAATCTTGGGAGGTTGTAGGAAAACGAGTCAGTGCCTTCACGGCATCCTCCCTCCTCCTCGCCTCCCGCTTTCCCTCGTTTTTTTTGTTTTGTTTTGGGTTTTTTGTGTTGTTGTTGTTGTTTTGTTTGTTTGGTTGGGTTTTTTGTTTTTGTTTTGATTTTTTTGTTGTTGTTTGCTTTGTTTGGGGTTTTTTTTAGGGTTTTTTTGTTTGGTTTGGTTTGGGTTTTTTTGTGTGTGTGTGGTTTTTTAATTTTTATTTTGTTTTCAAAGACAGATCTCGGCGGCTGAATAAGCGGCCAGGCAGCCCCCAGGGGGAGGGGGGTCCCGGGGCAGATCCCCGGCGGAGACCCCCGGAGAGCAGCCGCGGTGGGGAGACTCTCTCCTCCCGAGGGCATCCCAAATGCCTCTCCCGTCCGCAGAATTTTTGGGCCCTTCCCTGAATTTTGGGTATCAGCGGAGCTTGAAGGGGTGTGTGTGTGTGTGTGTGTGTGTGTGTGTGTGTATAAGGCTGTGCCCGCTCCCTCCCGCCCCCTCGGACCGCTCAAGTTGCGCGCAGGGGATGCAACACGCGGACGCGCAGTTCTCATCCCTTTGCAGCGTTAAAAAAAAAAAAAAGAAGAAGAAGAAAAAAAGAAAAAAAGGAAAAAAGAAAAAAGAAAAAAAAGGAAAAAAAAAAAGAAAAAGAAGGTTTCTAGGCTGGAACACTCCCTCCCCTTTGTTTTTCCCCAGAAGGAGCCGCCGGACAGAAGAAACAAGCGGAGAAGGGGAGTGGGACCCCCCCCGGTCCCGCAAAATGGTCGGGGGTGGGAAGAGGAAAGGAGACGTCCCGATGCCCTGAGGAGGAAGGACTGGGAAGATCCTGGCCATAAGCAGCCTTGAATTTTTTTTCTGTTTTCAGACTGTGGGTCAGCATGTGGACATGTCTTGGGAGCGGTGCAAGGCAAGGGACTGGGTCGCTGGATTAGCTGAAAGGAATGGTTAAAAAAAACCCCCGCTTTCCCCCCTTGGCGTGGTAGAAGTTTAGTGCATTTTGCACTTTGTATTTGGCTGGTGTTGCAGGACCAATCTGGCAATAATTACTAAGTTGTTTGTCATCACCTGGCGTTTTCACACACCATCCTGAAAATTGCTTACTTATTTTTTGTAATAATGATCACAGCCTGAGAATAATTCTTCTACATTACAAATGCTTTTCTATAAAATCCATTTTATGTTGGGCTGTAAAAGCACTTTGCACTCCAACACACATGTGATGTGGAGCTTTTTTTTTTTTGAATAAAAATTTTTCAAAATTGTCTCTTCAATAAAAGTATTCATTTCCATTCTAAGTTATTTTTGTAATTAAATAATACTCATATTAACATCTTTTAATGGCAAATGTAACTAATGTTTTACTACTACTCTAAATTTCATCTACAGACACAGCTGATGAAATAATAGAAGAAAATGGGTTTAATACAAAATGTGAATAATGAGTGTTCAGAAAAAAATAAAAGAGAAGGGAGTTATCATTATTTTGATATCTCCTGGGGTCTGGATTTCTTTTTCAGCAGGAAGTGTAAAACTGACTTTAAAAGATTTTCCTCCATATGGTTGTAAGATCTAGTCATAGTGATAATAAATAGTAATGATATTTTACATTAACTGATGATATTTTACATTAACTGTGGCAAAAGAAATGAAACCTTACTCAAAAGAAGAAAGAACAGGTAACTGAGGCATCACTCTTCTCTCCACCTGCTCCACAAAACCCTCAGGCTCTGCTCCACATCCCTTCATCCTCAAATATGTTTAGTGATTTCGAGGTTCAAATATTTGAGCAGAATGGCAAAGATGTAGGAAAGCCATAAAAATGTGGTGCTTTTAATGATTCTTTTTTTTGCAATATGGCCCAGAGAAGCTCCCCCACATGTGTCCTGCCCATGTGCCCTCACCACCAGTGGTGCTGGGGACACCTGAAGTCCACAGCGCTGCAGTGCAGGGTAAAGGGCTCTAGGAGCAGGCAACAAACTTGGACTAAACTCTTTAAAGCATTTAATAACTTGTCTTCTTTTCAGCTTGTCCTCCTCCCGGTTTGGTATCCCCCATCCTGGCTTTCCATTCACTCACTCACTCTGTGAATCTTCTCAAAGACAACCAGTGTTTCTTTACCCAACGTTAGCAAAAAAAGCCTCAACAGGTGGCCACTGACAGACGCACAGATTTGTGCATCCTTCTTTTTCCCCTGCTTAACCCCCCTCCCAGGAGGGAATCATGGTCAGAATGCTGCATTACATCAGATGGAGGGTCCTTCAGACCTAGTGTCCCGTCTCTGGTGAGGCCCACTTGAACTTACCTCCTTGCCTAGGAAGGGTCAGATTTGGTGAGGTGTGATCGTACTGAGGGAGACACGTGTCCCTGTCAACACCATGATTCATGAACTGAAGTGTACATGAGCCAGATCTTGTTATCAAAAGGGAAGAGCAGAAAGGGGTCTTTCACTAGACTTCTCCCCAAATCTCTGAAATTCTTAAAAAATGAGCCTAAGTTTCAGTGGTGTAGCAGGTCACACCCAAACAAATTCTGCTTTCTCTTACTGGACTTAAAAGAGGGTTTGCTTTGTCTGATAGTTTCATTGTCAAATTTTATTCCTAAGTGTGCACAGAACAATGACAGGGTTCCTCCACCATGATTTCATGAAACTTGGTCATGCTTCATCTTCATGAAGATGATTTACAGGTTAGAAAATCCAACCTTACTTTAAAGTGGTAAGGCAAACTGTTGAAAAATGCCTGTTTTGAGTTAGGATCCATTTTCAGAGGCCACATGTATATACAGAGATGCCCATATGTTACTGAAACTATTTTGTTTTGTTTGAAAATTTATCTTGAGCTCCTGGAAGGAAGGAGTAAGACTTGAGCTAGCTTTTAGTGCTTTTGATGAGTGTACTTATCCTGAAGCTTTTTCAGCATATTCTTCAGAGAGCCATAAACTTTTACTCAAGGAGATATGCAAAATTAAGAAAAATTAAGAGAATGAAAATTCTGAGTGAGGAAGGAAACTATCTTCCATCTCCACAATGAATTACTACTTTTAAATGGCCATGCTATGGGTTAGGAGGGCTTTTTAACTATAATGTAGTATTGACATAATGCAGAGTTAGTGTTCGAGTTGTGAACTTGCTGTCACTGGCTTTTTTAAAAAAACAAATGAGATCAACACCTATCAGGACATGGCTCTATAAAAAACCACTGAGGTGGATTAGACATCTCAAAGCACACCTTACAAATGTATGTTTTATTACTTGGATGATGTTCAGGGATACACTGCCTTTGTCTCACATGGAAGTCATTGCATGAATGAAGTCACTTACTTGGGTTGATGGGAACGCATTTTTGGTATACGATCGTCACAATCATCCCACAGATTCTGGCAGTTTTTTGACAAGGATTTGGCAATATTTGACAGTAGACATTATATTTTCACATTTTCGGCAGTGCACAGTTATCCTCAAGGAAACGTAAAAGGATGGGAGCAGATCCTTTTACGAGACAGGAATTATTAAGGCCATCACCTTGATACTGAACCACCTTTATGTTGATGTACTTCCATGAATACATCTATCAAGCCTCAGGTCAGTTGTTTGGCGTTTTTTGTTTGTTTGTTTCTTCCATGATTCCTATAATACAGCCCTTCCAGAAGATTATTTCTGTTATAACGTTCAAATTTCTGGTCTAAGTTTATTCATGCTTTATTTGCATTCACTTTCTTTTGTGCAGAACATTTTCTTTCACTCATGTGGCTTGCCTCACTCTTTCTTCCCCACCTTGCCTATGTATTTCCAGCGGGTAATCGTATGGTCCACAGCGATGGCTTTGGTAGGCCAAAAGGTCCCTTTGGAGAGATTCCTTTAGGACGTTAATACACTCATCTGCCCTGGAAGCAGAATGTGAGATATGTGAGAGAAACCAGCAGAAACAGTGAAGCACCTAAAACATTTCTGTATAATACATGCATAGTAGATCTTCTGGAAGTCGCAGTTTTTAAATTTAGTGGTGGTATAAGCCTCAGTATGACAGGCTTGACACATTCCACGTTGGCTCTGCAGAAAATAGAATTAGATTTCAATGTTTTATGAAATTCAGTGTCTTACAGCCCTCAGATAACTGTGAGGGTACCTGAACCAGAGAGAAATAATATCATAGCATGAAAAGAACTGACTTCGGCAAATGAATTGGCATTTCAGGTTTGGATTTAAAGACAGTAAACATGAATGCTAAGGAATTTTAAGCCTTTACTTCTAAGCTGCAGTAAACCAGCAAGATGATTTTTTTTGCAGTGCCACAGCAGTGAAATAATGACATCTCAAGGCCTGTGCACAGCCTTAACAAGCAAGGAAAGTCCCAGAACTAGGTTGACTCAGCAGTACCTGACCAGACTGCTGGATGAGCTGAGGAAATATCAATGCCTTCAGGAATTAAATATAGAGGATCCTTTAGCTTGTGTAAAGTTCTCTGTGCCATTTGAAAAGGTACTTGGAGAAAAATCAGGCTGGTTTTTAATTTTAATGTTTTACTCATCTGTTTAAGTACATCTCTGGTTTGCTTTGTTAAATGTGAACAGGAATCCCAAGTGAATAACATTTAAAAACAATGAAATTCTTCTATTTACTCTAATATCAACTCAAGAATGTGGATATCAATGCCTATGGTTTCATCTTTCTAGCATTAGAACAATTTAATAAGTTATTAAAAATATGTCACTTTATGTTATCTTCTAAATGCTCAACATCTTTATTGCATCCTGATCCAACAAGATAAATGTGGAAGTGATATTCAGATCCTGTTATTTTGCAGGCTGTTCCAGTTCCAATATCTAAACAGAGTATTTGTCCAAGTACAGAACAAACAACAGCAAGATTCACAGAGGGATTTTTGCATGCGTGTGGCTACTTTCTGCAGTTGTCTTTATTCTGTTACGATTGAAGTGAGTGCCTATGGGAAATAGCTGCAGTTTGCTTGCCATCCCCACCTTCAGAAGCAGAACCTCATGCCTCGCCTCAACGGGAGTCTTTCCGAAAATCCCCCCCTCCTGCAGCAGCCCTGGCTCCATGCCCCCATGATTGCCAGCTTTCTTCTCCTTTGTGCACTCTCTCCCATGAGGGATGCTTGCCAAGATCTCTGCCCCTGCAGTGTGGATGGTGCCAGTTGCTTCAGATTAGTGGGCAGTGACACTTGCCATCCCTGGGTGGCTCAGAAGAGGCAGAGGGATATATCCTCACAGTCAAAAGTCTTTTGCCCTTGCCGTGTGAGCTCCATTGGCTCTTTCTCTTTTTGAGCTGCTCACTGAGTAGCTGGCGGGGGACAATACTCAATATGCCTTTGTCACTGCTGCCACTACCAGATTGAAAGGAGAAGGTATTAGGGCTGGAAAGAAAAATCGATTAAGACAAACCCTCATGAAGCCCTGAGGAATATCAAAGTAGTGGGGAAGAAGAGCAGGGACCAGTGCTATTATGGTATCAACAACTGTGGTGTTTTTTCTCAGCTTTGAGTACTCCTGGCCCTTGTTCTTTCTGTGCAAAGGACATCAGGGAGATGTCTTCCCTTCTGACATTGCTCTCTTTCTACTGTAAGGCCGACCTTTTCTCCTTCCAGCCCTATCTTCCCCCTGGCCAGGCCCTTCTATTCCTCCTCTCTTATCTGCTCAGAGATTTCTAATCCGTAAAAGCTCTTTGTCATCTCTGACTTTTTGCTTAAAATCTCATCTCCACTCCTGTGTCTCTCTTATTTTGCTTGAGGTCTTATTAATTCCCTGGAAGAAGGATTGGCATCGTCTGAAAGGAGCTCTCTGCCTCTCATCTCCTTCTGTTTGTTTTACTGCCCTTTCTCTTTCTGATTTGAGCCCCTGCTGTACTTGGAGATTTCCTCTGTTGTTCAAGTTCCTTGACTCATCCACGTGGCCCACTCACTCCTGTTGTGTTTCATCTTCCCCTGTTTCCTCTTAAAACCTCCTCCATCTCGTACTGATCCCTCTTCTAGGATCCCTATTGACCCCTCTTTGCTCTGCCCTTGGCATTCAGGCAGGCTGCTGTCCTACCTCTCCTAACTGATGAACAGAGCTCATTTCTCCCCCACTCACACTGTCACCATCCTTTGTTTTGTCTCCAGCATCCTTGATCCCATTGTTTAGTCTCAACACCCCAAATTCTTCCTTCTTTCCTGACCACTTCTTTAGTACCTTCTGGTCTGAATTTTAAATATTTCCTTCCTACAAAAACTGTCCTATCTTGTTTGTTTTTTTTCCTTTTTTGAAGAATGGACTTTATTTTGTTTTGTTTTGTAGGTTTGAAGCAAAATGTGAAGTGTGGGAAGGTGGCACTGACTTGGCCACTGTAGGTAGTATTTCTGCCCATAAACCTGTCTTTGTTAATGCAACTTTTCAGGAGATTTCCACTACTATATTTGACTTTCTGTCATCATTTATACCTTGAACTTGCCTGCAGAAAGTTGTGTAAGAATGGGTAGTTCTGCTTTTTATTGTAACTAAGGAAAGTACTCTAAGCCCAACACTTCTCTATCTTTTCTCACAGTATTTGTTGGTCAGGCGAGAGATTTTAGCTTTTCCTACAAACCCTGCTTTTCTGCATCTGAAAGTGCCCTTCACAGGTATCTCATAATGACCTTCCAATTTTGTTCAAGCGCACACAAAGGTGTGGCATTAGGTTGAGGTTTCAAACACAGTCTTTGTGGCTGGTACATGTTTTTTCCTGCTTTGAATGAAATTCGTCCAAAGTACTTTCAAAACTCTGAACCTCTGAGTGCTGAGATTTTCTGTTGCAGATGTGGGGAAGGGAGACTTTAGAAGCCAAAGGGTAATGCTGGTTTATAATTCTGCTTTTGCCACCCTTGCACCTCAGAGTAGGTTGCTAGCTCAGAAAAAGTGATTTCTAAAGTTGAAAGCCAAAATATAACCAGCCCATTACACCAAAATGATGGGCTTTTGGGAAATAATTGTTTGTTTTATTTCAGTTTTCATGTTTAATCTTTATGAAAACTGGATGCATATATCTGAAGGGTGTGTTACGTGAACGGTGTTCCTTTCTAAGGAGAGCATGGTTGTATCCCCACCTATGTGCACGAACCTTGGGTCTCAATAAGATGCATACTTTGGAGGGTACAACCCATGCCTCATTTTTAAAGAAAAATGTGATCATTATTGTCCTACAGAAATTCAGGTTGCCGTGAATTCTTCCTGGGATGTAGCACACCTCTGAAAGAGCTCTGGCCTGTTCCTCCAACAAGTCCTCAGGCAGTCTGAGGGTCTTCTCCATCAGCAATCGATCACTGCCCTTTCTCTGTTTTGGGATAGAGCAGTGTTATTCCTTCCCCCACCGCTTTTTAAATACATCATTCCACATTAGTAAATCATACTGTCTTATATCAGTCCCTGAAATGCCTAGCAGCAAAGAGAGTGCTTATGGATGTGGAGACCTGGATTTTTGCCAGCTGCTTTGGGTGCTGTTACCTGTCGAGCTTCAACACCACAAGCCGCAAGATCGAACAAGGGGTTTGGGTAGATAAGCCGACCTGGAGCCCCTTCAGCCTGCTACTGTTACTGTATGCTAACTGCTATTCCTACTGCAGATCCAACCCTGAAGCCGAAGAGCACCATGAGGTCAGTCAAGTGACTCAGGCTTTCTGTCTTGCTCCAATATGTCCTGAAGATGTTTTCCTTCACCTACAGTAACTAAAAAGAGGTCCAGAGCTAAGATTTGGAAATAATAAAACTAAAACTGGAGAGGATGGCAGAACAGCCTTTTTCCTGCTTGTGGCTTTTTATGTTGTGATGTTGTGTTTCTATTTTCTCATTTATTTTTTCCTGGGCGTGGGGAGGCCTCACTATGTATAACTAGAATAGGAACCTAATCCTTGGTTTTGGCCAGTATAGCTGAATTCATTCTCAGCTTAAACTGCTGGAGATGTGCCTTCACTGCTCATGACATGAGTGGAGCCCTTCACATAGATTACAGCTTTGTAGTCACTGTTGGGCCATCTATTAACCAGTATCTTCTATTGCTTTTGAAAAACTTAATAAACTCACCACAGGAGAGGCGTACTGTGTATCTTTATGTATATTTTTTCCCCTACATTTTCTAGTTTGAGTTTTTGGGTTTTTTAAGCCTGTTTCACAGGATCTGGTATTACTGGAATGCTGGTGCAGTTGTGATGCTAACATATGCCTCTTAAATGGAGGAACAATGTGTGCAATCCCAACAGCAAAGGGATTGGAAATCTTCAGGAACTGATGAATAGTGTTATGAAACCATCTTTTCCAGCTGAAATGAAAAAGCACATTCTGCATGCACACTTTGTGTAGTCAGATGGATGCGGACAAGTATTTAGGCTCTTCTCTGTAGGGCACTCACACTGAGTGAGTGTGACACATTCCAATCGTTGAAATGCTATAATCGTTTGCTCCAGAAAGGCTGCATTTGGGTGGTTTATGAGCAGGCATAGCTTGTATGTTGTTGCTAGGTAAACTCATAGTTGACTTTTGCAGGGAGAAAGCTGAGAGTTTAGAACTGCAAGGCAAACTTGATCACATTTCTAAACTGGAAATCTCCATTTTAAACCTCCTTGTGGTCTGGGTGAGATGCTGTGTTCATTTACTCCTTGTGGATGTGAAGCCAAAAGACAAAGCACATTCTTGTTCATGCACTACTGGCCAGTGTTGTAGATTTCTGTGTTGAAAACTCTTACCTGGTCACTGCTCTCATGGATATCGTTATCTTCTGGCAGGAGGACAAGTACGGTTCTGCTTTGGCTGGAAGGGTGTTACATGCAGGTGGGCAGCAGGTGGCATGTGACTGGGTAAGGTGGGAGGGGAGGATGGAGCATCTCTTGGTACACAGATCCGTCTGTTCCCTCTAGCCTCTGCTCTCCAGTAGTGCTCAGAGTCTCCTTCAGCAGTGGTGCTGCCGTAGGTTCATTTTGTCTGCAGCACATATGTTTGCACAGCACACCAGGCAGGGATCAGGTCTTGTGCAACTTCTCCTAAGAGTGTGATGGAGAGTTGTTTGGAAAGGAAAGCTTAGCTTTCTTAGCTTGGTATAATCAGCTTTGGGTCTAGCTGTGTTAATGTCACATTCACAATTACGATAGGACCACTTGCGGGTTAAGGCAGGAGGAGGAAAAGTTGTCCTATAATTCTCTTACTGCACATCCATACTGTGACATTTCCTAACTTGAGCTTAGTGTTAATTGGCTTTGGAGTTAATGAGTCATTCACAACTGTGGTAAGGTGGCTGGACTTAATTTTGTACACCCCTCATCAAACACCGCATTCAGGCATGTCCTTATTTACACTTTTGTACAAGGAAGACGAGCGCAGGTGATGGGTGCGGGTGAGGAGAGGCATGGGGCAGGCTGTTGGCTTGCTCTTGCATGTTCCTGCATCACAAGAGAAAAGCACTTCCCCCATAAACTACCAGTGGTAAAATGCCACCAGTGTGTTTATTTGTTATGTAAAGGAGGATGGGAGGGCAGGTGAATTAAGTGTATAGCATGAAGGGGATGACTTCCTGGTGTAGTTAGTGTCTATGTTTTGTTCTTTGTTGTACCAGAAGAAATTCGTGATCCACGGCCTCTGACAACAGCAAAACAAAAGTGGTGAGGATCTGTCCTGTGGAGTGCACCTCGGAAACTTTTCCCCAAGCACCACACAGGCTTTGATTAATCTTCAGATGATAAAAATCCTTCACCTTACACCTAAGACTTCTTTGAGAAGAACATGAAGTACTGCAGCTTGATTACAAACATGGTAAATGCTTTGCAGATGCCAAAGATTAAACTGACTCATACAGTTGCTTCACAGACCATGGATATTTAAGGAAGTAAAAGGCAGAAAAATGAGTAGTCAACGTACTACAAGAAAGTTAAATCCTTTTACTTCATCTGCCGTGAATAACATCTTTCTTGCAAAGTACAAGTCAAGCACTTTGCAGACAAGGAACATAACAGATGAGTAAAACAGGAGTTAAAAAGAAATCCTTTTACTTTTAAAGTTATCAGATCTGAAAGTTATAGAGTCATTGAAAAACATGCATCCTGTAGTACCATTTTTACAAATGCTCTTCTCAGACTAGAAAGGCACTTTTAAACCATTACAAAAAAAGTCCCAGAAATCAAGCAACACAAATTCCATTTTCTCTTAAAACTTGGGGTTGTAATTCTACTATCTTATTAAAAATTTAATGTTGCAAGGTAATTTGAGTTCTTAATAAAAGTATTTTAAAATTAAAATATAATCTGATTTTCTGTACTCCAGGCTATAATTTGATGTTCCATATTCTAGAAAATGTTTTCAAATTACCTTTTATCTGATGAATAGAAAGATTAAGCCAATGCTAGGGAAAATACAGTAAGTAATACACCAAGGGATTGAAAACAGATGTTTTCATTGTCTGTCTATTTTTGGGTGGTGTCCCAGAATTATGTGACATAAAATGACCATCTTAACTGCCAATACCAGTATTCTTCCTTGAGGTATGGAAGGTTTATAACTGTGCTATTCCAAGGAAAGATCTGGCAGAGGAATGTGACTCTACTTCAACTTTACTATGAAAAAAACCAGTGCATTTCTGTTTTGTCTTGGGGTGATTAAGAAGAGGAGAACTCCATCCACTGCAGGGAAGTCACAATCCCATACCTGGCTGCCTTCTGGCCCCAGTGAGCAAGCAGTGGTTTAAGGCACTGTATAGCTCTTCCCATGGACCCTGCATCAGTACCACCACCAATCTGAGGTGAGATCTGGAGCTGGTTCTTCAAGTCTTGCTGCCTGTACCTAATTATCTAAGCAAGCTTTTATCCCTCAGTAGTACAGCTGGTGGACATCTGACGTGAACAAGAGAAAAGGGGCATAAGGCATTATCTAATAAGAATGGGTACAGCCAATATTGCAAAACATGGCATCATGTGAGCTGAGAAATAAAATGCAAAGTTAACTTAACCCAAATGAAGTCCATGTATGAAGATTTATTTTTGGTTTTGTTTTTCAATCTATTTTCGCCATTGTCTAATGATGCCTATTTGGGTTAATTCTTCCAGAGGTGGAGTATGTAGCGATGATTAGCGACAGCAGAAAAAAACCCCCCAGTAATGCCTACTTTTGCAGTGCTTTCTTACCCATGTAATTCAAAGAACTTGTGGAGCATGTATACATTTTTGCACCCTCTTTACAGATGATAAAAGTAAAGAGTTGTGACTGTTGGCTCGAGTCAGCTTGATTCCATTTGTGTAGCAACATTGATTTTCTTCAGCTGAAGACCTGCCATTAGTTATTTAAAGGTTGGCTGGAAACTGTAATTTGCAAAGTTGCATGGGAGAAAGACAGAAATGATGGGAGGGGATGTAAATGCAGAGGATAGTAGTGAGTCTGATCAGCTCTGCAAAACATGAGCTAGGAGTGAAAGCAGAAGGAAACAAGAATTAGCTTAGTTCAATGAAAAGGTGACTAAAAGGAAGCTGATATTTAAATATGCCAAAAAGCTTGGAAAAAAAGAGAGGAATAAACTTTTTTTTTTGACTGCTCTAAATTAGAAGGGAGTTATAGATTGCATTACAAGAAGCACAACTGAGGTTAAACATCAGGAAAACCTAATGGAGAGTGAGGAAAGTTAAGCACTAGAATCTGAGTTTTGTCTTGGGAAGTGCTGAGATACTGCCATGAGTAATTTTTAAGAGCAAGCTGGGAAAACTGGTATCAGGAAAGATATAGATGAGTCAGCTCTGCCTTTAGCCAGCACTATGGATAAGAGGGTATCCTTATAGGACTCATTTTTAAAGCTTATACCTATGAATAATCCCTTCTGTAAGTAAATTCAGATCTGTTTTAGGAATCCAACAAGCTTTTGAGAATTCAGATAATATACATGTAGTTTTACAGAAACTGAAGATATACCGATTCAGTAAATGAAGCTAAAGTCCCGATCACTTTGAAATTAATCCTTTAGTAATTATAAAATGTAATTTTACCCTTGGATCGTGGTGTTTTGCAAACCTTTCAGGGCTTACCCTCGTAATTTATGGTGTCATCAGAGTCCATCCACAAAAATGCAACCTTTATTTATATTAATTTTTACAGAATATAAAATCTGCTGACAATTTGAAAAGATGGATGTGGAAAAGCACCAAGAAGAAAATGAGCCCTTCCTGTAGCTCAGCCACTGTGGTCTGAGCTGCCCTGTTAAATTGATAATGAGATGTTGGGGCTGTGGTTAACTGTAGCATAGTGTTACTGCAAGCGGACTGCTTTTTCCTCCCTTGTTGCCCAACACAAAAGTGGTGGTGGGGCTGCTGAGGGACATGCATACAGCTTGAGACAGAAACATGAAAAGAATATGTGCTTTCTACGGTAGCCTGTTTATTCTGGGAGAAGCCGCAGTTGACTGAAACAACCGTGCTCCTATCATAGAAACACGGTTGAGGCTTTTTTAAAGTAAGATCGGGGAACGGTGACATGGTGTGTCCCCCGCTCCGACCCTTAAAGAATCACAGCCAAGCGAGCATCCAGTGGCACTGTCCTTACGTTTTTCTGAGAAGTGGTGCATCTGTAACATGAAAAACACAGTCCATTTTGCACGGTGGTGGAGCCTATGCCACAACCTGACCTGTTGGTGCAAGACAGCTCTCCTTCTTCAACTGGTATCCATGCAGGGGAAGGCTGGCAGGTACCTCTGTCTTACCACTATGCAGACATCATATTTTCTCCTGCACCAAGTGATTGTTTTAGGACAACAGGAGCACAGTGCACAGGCTCAAGGAAGTTCATCTTATCATCTTGAGCAGAGCATCCGGGGAAAGGCTGCCTTTATGAGGGAGTCCCTCCACTCTTCCCCCTCCCCACCCCTGTTTCTCATTGAAGATCCGTTATTAATCCTATAGAAAGGGTTATTCATGCCCAAGCAACATCGATCATCCAATGTGCACAATGCCTGACTGTAAATTATGACATTATCTATGAAGAGGAGAATGATGATTGTAACAACAATGATAACAAAGCTCAAGGCACAACACCAGTAAGCTGAGATCCTCTGCTAGACCTGCCAGATTTGCTCCCATCCTGAAAGGGTGGTTTATTTCCTGCCCAGTCTGAGGCCCATACATCACAGAGGCTGTCAGGAGTTTCTGTAGGACCAGCTGATGTGGCTGAGAGCAGCAGCTGCCCGGTGGCTTTGGGATGCAGGGCTGGGGCAGGAGTTGCTGGGGTTGCAGGAGCTGCAAGCATCCTCTTGCGGATGGGTGCCCCGGCGAGCCATCCCGCCGCTGCCCTCTGTAAGTCACAACCAGAAGTAAACCGCTGTCACCGAGATGAAAGGCTCCTTTCCTCTGATCTCTCCACTACGAAATTACTTCAGTGCCACACTGTATTTTGTGTCAATACCTATTTTATTTTTCAAAATTGAAAAAGATATAAGTACATTGTTCCCTGAATTCCTGATGCTGGGGGTAACCTAGCAACTCCCGGTGCTGCGCAGCATACGGCAGTGTGCTAGCCTGCTGCACATTCATCCTAACAAGTGAGTGGTGAGGCATTTCACTTGCAGATGATTTAGCTAAACGTGTGGTTCTTGCCTCCCTTCCACTTCAGCAATGGTAAAGCTCCTCCCGCCTCCCACACCCATGCCGTATCCCCATCCTCAACATATCCAGGGGAAAAAGAAAAAAGAAATGTGGTCACTAATGGTTTTATTCTCTTTCTTTTGGGCAGCCCTAATTGTCCAAGGGCTCTCAGTGCTCACTGGAGCTGAATAGCTGAAGCTATTTGTATGGGATTTGTAGCCTACAGCATCCTGCAAACCGATAATCACTGGAAACATGAGAATATATTCGGAAGCACATTTTCACGTCATGCAAAATTGGCAAGTTCAAAATGTACCTGTGGGAACAGCCTTTTGGAAAAAGCCTTTGATACAGAGATTGCTGTCATGGGGTCGGGCGGTAGAATCACAGAGGTGCAAGCCCAGATCACCCCCCCAGCTGGCAAGTCAGCCCCTTTCCTCTTTGTGCCTCTGCTGAGCCGCAGCCCTGCTGCAGGTGTGCAGGGCAGGTAATGCCAGGGGCAGGGGGGGGGGACCAGCAGCAACTCGGGGAGAGCAGGGGTGACCCCAGTGAGGACTGGGGAGGAAGGCAGCTGGAGATGAGGTGTGGAACCCCACCAGGGATCAGTTCTACCACTCGTCTTCCATGACTCATCGTGAATCAGAGTATTTTTCAGTTTCCCATTGCTGAGAGCCTTCTTTTCTCAGGGGGTGCGAGATGTCCCAGAAGTCCCCTGCCTTGCATCTCTGGGAAGGGGACAAGGAGCGCTTTGCACGTGTGCATCCTAGGGCTCTTCCAGCTGCACAAGATGTTGTGACACTTCTCTATCTCTCTGGCTATCCAAGCAGGGCTGAAAGAAGCCTCACAGATGCTTTAAATTAAAAGAACTGACAAACAAGGGCATTGCGATGCTGTGAATGTTACTGGTGAGGTTATGCTAGCTGGAGCCCAGAGTACTGGGGAAGATCTGGTAGATCCATGTTATCCGAGGAGTCTTACAGAGGGGTATCAGCCAAAACAAATTTATCAAGCATATTAAAATGATCCTGTCAAAAGGGGTGGCTGAAATATTTTTTTCTGGTTTTGTATTTAGCAAGTGATACATGTGCCTTTTTCTTTCTTACTTTTTTTTTAATTCAGTGACATTGAGGTTTGTTGTTGTTGTTGTTTTAACTACATTTGGACTAATTTCATTAATTGCAAAGTAAAAATAAATGTTTTGCCCAAGTTTGTTTTACATTGCTTTGCTTTCCCCTACCCCCACAGGGAAGAGAGAGAAAAACCACAAAAAAAAAAAAAAAAAATCCCAAATAAAAAGGCCACCACGCTCAGGTCATTGTTTGGTGAAACATCTGACGTTTCAGTGAATTCCTCCAGCACTTTCAGAGCTGGAAACAAACCTTTGAATACCCATGCTGTGTTTATTTTTACTAAAAAAAGAAAGTGGATGTGGTTTGAGAAGAGAGTATTTCATTGTTGCTATGTCTTTCTAGATGTTAATATTCTACAAGAAAAGAAAACGTTTTCCTTTCTGGCAGCATTTGTTGCCAATGCCATGCCACAAATCCCTCTTTTCAGGTTCACAACAGTATTGTGATATTATATTCACTTAGCCATTCAGAATTAATCTAAGTTTACTAGTGTGGAGGTAAAACACAGCTGACCCAGATTCCTTGTTTACTTTGTTCTAAAAACATGAAAAGGACCTTAAACTGTGAATAAACAAATTACATTTGCATCCTTTTTACATGGCAAAATTGGGTAAGACTTCATTTAAAAGAAACAGTATAAATAGCTCTTTTTTTCCCCCATCCCATACTCACTATTCAAAATCACAAGTTTTACACATTTTTTTCTAAAATCCTACGTGCATTTGGATAATAAAAGTTCAGTAAATAAGCATCTCCCAGCTTGATTTCTTCATGACTGTGATTTGTGCTGAATAGCAAATGACCCATGTCATTAAGCCTGTTGCCAGTGACTGACTGACAAGATGGTAAATATTATTGTTAATGCAGCATACCATGGTGATACTAGGAGGGGAACACCACTGAAAAGCATGAATACAATGTACAGTCTGTCTTGTAAGTGGCCAAGGGGTAATCTTACTCCTGAAATCAACTGCATTTGAAAAAAAGGTGGAAAGAAAAAGAAGAATACGTTTGGCTTTATAAGATCCTGAGTATTTTAGGAGGCGGAGGTCCCTGTGCTGATCCTTTCAGACAAGTTTGAAATCTAAAGTAGCACATAATAAGAAAAGAAGCATTTGTGTTTCTGTATCAAAGTACCACAGAAGTACAAATGGGAGTAAAGCTGAGACCACCCATGGGGAGAAGGTCCTCGTTAGAGTGGCTGCCAAATGACCTGTACACCAGAGGCTGGCTGTTGCTGAGGCGATGGGATGAGGGCTGAGCTGGGCCATCATGTTCCCTGTTCTCAAGAACCCTTCAGGGTATGAGTTTATAAAACATGAATTTCTTTTTCTTTCCTTTTACTTTTTTGCTTACTTTCTTGCTTTTGCATCTTTTCTGGAAAGTTGTCGTGGTTTAACCCCAGCCGTCAACTCAGCCCAACGCAACTGTTCACTCGCTCCCCTCCAGTGGGATGGGGGAAAGAATCAGAAGAATAAAAGTGAGAAATCTTGTGTGTTGAGATAAAGACAGCTTAATAGGTAAAGCAAAAGGTGCGCATGCACAAGCAGAGCAAACCAAGGAATTGACTCAGCACTTGCCATGGGCAGGCAGGAGTTCAGCCATCTCCAGGACAGCCGGGCTCCATCACGCCTAACGATGACTTGGGAAGACAAACGCCATCACTCCGAATGTGCCCCTTCCTTCTTCCCCCAGCTTTCTGTGCTGAGCAGGACATCCTATGGTGTGGAATACCCCTTCGGTCAGTTGGGGTCAGCTGTCCCGGCTGTGTCCCCTCCCAACTCCTTGTGCCC
>JAOBAS010000072.1:5251114-5267723 GCA_025311575.1 Elanoides forficatus
CCCCCAGCATAAATATTAAACTTTTATCTTTTTACTTCAAACATATATAACAAATACAGCACTGTATTATCCAGTCATTCAATATCATTCTCCTGATTCTGACTTTTTTCCTTCTCCTTAGTAAGAATTTTTTTTTCCTGACTACAGCTGTGCAATCCTATTGAATGTTGCACTGTGCTTCAATAAGGCTGCTTTGGCTGTAAAGAACAGAACCCAGCCCAGAACTATTATTCTGCATGCTTTTTTCTCCTGTCCTGTATTACATATCTCTTCAATAAATCCTTTACTTTTCTGCTTCAAGTCCTACTGGTCCTTCCCTAGCCATCCTGAACATCCACCACTCTCTGCCCCATTTCATGATGTTTCATCTGAACTGACAACAGACTGTTGTCTCTCCTGCAATTCAGAACCAAGTAAAACAAATCAAAAAGAAAAATACATAGCTTGCATCAACCTTACCTGCTTTTACACCTACTGAGGGTATGGGACAGTATGCCAGTATTCACAGATAAGTATTTCTGTAGGTTTGATGAGGCAGGGAGGCTTCACCCATGGGTTCTTCTTACGTATAGAGTGAAACAGGTACAGACAGGCATACAGGCTCAGGTTCCCTCTACACACAACCTAGTTTAAAACTAAACTACCAGTAAGGGCCTTTTTGGCCAACAAAGAGAAGTAACTTCCCTCCAGGTCCACATCCCAAGACCGCTGCCTAAGATATATGAAATCTGCCGTCCAATGGAGGTACTTATACCCCACTGCTTGAGGATGGCACATTTAGATGTTGATTTTTAGACATCTGAACTTATCTTGGTACAGTGGCTAACTTTAAACAGCTCACCTTCCAAATAATAGCTCACTAACATATTTATATATTTAAGGTACTGCTGCTTTATTTTCTTCTACTGCTGAGTAATTACTCCTGTGTTTTGAATGGGACAGGAACGCTGCAGGTCCTCATGTCTGAGCCAACTCCTGGTACGCTGCTATGCAGTTCTATCTTCAGTGATACAGAAGAGGAAAAGAATTAAGAGCAAGCCTTCCCCTCCCAGCCCTATCCATTTCTTCTTTCTACCAAGAAAGGTGACCTCAGCCTCAAACACGCTGTGCAGGTCTCTTGGTTCCCCAGGTAGGCTTTTGCAACCTGGGCCAACTTACGTGGGCTTAGAGGTGGCTTTCCAAGGCAATGATGCCGTAATCCTGTGCCTCTCTCCTATTGTCCAAGCCCAACCTCTTCACTGCTCAACTTCACCCAGTCATTTTATCCACTTGGGATTTGGGGAGATAAAACAGGTAGCTGCAGAGCTCTGTTCTTCTTGAACAGCTGTTCATATTGGGGAATGTGGTATGGTCCTCCATCACACAGGATTCACATGAATACCAGTAACATAAAATAGTAAATTGCACTAATCCAAGTCTTGCCATTGAAACAACTGCCAATTTGCTTAAAGCTTTTTACTTCTCATACTTAAACAAACAACAGACAATTTTTACATTATGAGAAAAGTTTACTCCAGAGGTACAGATATATAGAAATATGTATTACTATAATATTTATTGTAGTTATCAGATTTTAAAAATAGTTTTCCGGTCATTTCAATATTGGAATATACTATCAGAAACAGTGTAATGTGGAAGTAATGAATGTTGAATTTGAAATATTTGTCTTTAAGAAGAAATGTCACCAATGGATGCAGCCATCTGGGCTTTTATGCTCAGGCATTGGTCAGTGATTGGGGCTGGTCAAAATGAAAACTCATATTTACAAAATATTTTAAAGTTCCCCACACATATTCATTGCACCATCAAAACCGATCCTGGCAGTGAAAATTTTAGCAATGAGTTAGGAAAATTACTCTTGACATCCTCATTTCCTATTTGCTTGCAGAGAGTCATTTACTGAGTGTTGTCTGGGTCAGTTCACAGGATGAGCAAGCTCTAAGTATTGGTGATAAATTTTTGATCTGCTTATCTCTGGAACAGTGAGGAGGTGTTGCATATGTTGCCAGTTTATCTGAAATTTTACTTCACAGTTTAGTGTCAGGTTGCCAGTTGAATTCCCTGCTTGCTTACCCTCCTCTGTAGTAACTTGACCTCTAAACAGACTTGATTTTTAAAAAGCTAAGATATTGCCAATAGTATATGAAAATCCAAAAGATAACTGAAAGCTGAATGGTTTCAATAATTGGAAGGTGTCAACTGATGCTACAGCTCTTCAAAAAAGCAGTATCAAACCCAAAGACTGTAAGAGTTGCTTTTGAAACTTTTGATTACTTTTTGTCTTAATATTTTTGAATTTTGGATTTTTAGTGAAATATTTCACAAGTCAGAAACATTTTTCAATGTCAGTCACTGACAGTGTTCTTAGGAAGTCAACATAATTTCACCATCTTTGAAAACCAATTGCTCACTGTTGCTGATGTCGGCAAGGCAGTTTCACATATATATGGCCTACCTGACCAAGATTAGGTGGTCATCTCCATGTTTACTGGATTTAAGAAAGGTAACTACTACTTCTTGCTTGAAGTGTGTGTTCAGACATACGTAAAAGTGTGCATGCTTCCATAAGCGTGCAAACATTTCTGTTGCTGCTATTCAGCTGTTATTCAATTTTATTTTTTTTTACTCTTTCTGCCCTTTTTTTTTTTCCATAGGCAAATTCTCTCACTTAAGAAAGTAATTTGTTTTATTTTGGGATGTCCTGCATTTTCAGGTGACCTTTCCCCCCTCAGCATACATGAATTTATGCTACAGATTTTGCATTCTCCAAGCTCAAGACCCTTAGATTGATATAGTTTATACAGATAGAGCAGGCACGAGAAACAGAGACAAACCCAATAATCCCAAACTTTGCCGTTCACAGTAGTGTCATGTGCAATGTTGTGTTACAGATACAGTGCTTTTCTGTTTCAGATTCTCTAAACCTCTGTACCATTCAGGAATGGCTGAAGCCTTTAGAGATGGAGAAGCTGCTTACTTGTAGCTCTTCTTGCTCTGAAAAAGTCACTTTCCAGGATTCGCATTCAAATATGCCATTTGCCTCAGTGTAGGGAAGTTATAGTTTTAGATGCCCCTTCTTTATGCCTTCATCTTCATTTTTTTCAGTCCCCGTTGCTGATTACCTTAAATTAGCTTTTTTTTTAAAAACAATTTTAGATCTATCCCAGTCAAAGGAAATGACTGGAATGCTCAGGAAGTTGCAACCGGACGTATAACAGCCTCTGGAGAGGATATGGCTCATTTTCTACTGTAGCATGGCTCTTAAATGTCACAAAGATTTAAGGGAACTCCCTACTCTGCTGTGGAGCTGATGCTGGAAATAAGAAATTTCTGGGAATGGTCTGGGACATTTAGTACTGGACTGGGCCATAATTCAAGGTTGTCTGTGCCCTGTTTTACAGTTCAGTCCTAATCAAACAGGTGGACCAACTCTGCCTGAAGTCATAACTTGGGAATGTAATATCTATACTATTTATATATGTACTGTATACCTAATAACTTCCACAGCAAGTCTTCAGTGTAGTGGGCTAGTGAACAACAAACCTAGGCACATCAATTTTATTCACCCCTCCTCCACTTCATAGCAATCAAGATCATCTTCCAAAGCCAAAAAGTCAGGCAGGATAACATCTCATGAAAAATAAAAATTTCAGAAGCCTTAAAAAAATTTGCACACTTATGAACCAGTGTCACATTTTAATATTTTTTTCTCCAAGGCAAACACTTTCAGCAAGGACCATGTGAGGTGTTAACTGGATGACCCTTCACTTAAGGGCATGTCTACCCAACACACTGGAAGGATCTACCCCTGTTTTAGTTCAGAGTTGTAAGTCAGACCTTCATCTTTCTAAATGATTATAATCTATTTCCACATTATGTTTCAAAATATGAATGCCTAACATACAGAGTGAACTGGAGAGGGATTTTTGTCTTGTTAAAGTCAGGAAAAATTTTGTAATTGATTGCCATGTAAGGAAACAATTAATACAGCTCCTAGCAGCCTCGCTAGGAACTCAGTATTACAGAAAATCAGCTCATATATTAACATGTTTTTATGTCAGCAGCTAATATTATTTCCTGCACTTAGAAATATGACATTTCAGTCTACTTCTCAATCTACTGATAGGGCTTTGTATCAGCTGATGCTGCATGATCTAAATCTTATTCTTCAGTAGGAATCTAAAGTCTAAACAAATGGGACATTTCCTACGAGCCAAGATGCTTCCAGCCCAAGGGACATAAAGCCACATGAGAAAACACAAACTTCCTTCTCTAAACAGCTGAAGACGTGTTAGTGTTCAGGGTGCCAAATGCAAGTGAATAAAATACTTAAAAGTGGGATTGTCATATTTTCATATACGATTGGGTTTGTTGTCATAATTTTTTAATTCCAGATAAGTGCATACATAAAACTACAACAAATTTATTGAGCTCAGCTTTGCTAGTCTTTTTAAAGCTAAGGTAATGTCACCTTCTCTTTTTCAAACAAGAACTATTAATAAATTCAGAGTTCTTTGTGTGATCCTACATACATTTCTAAATACCAGAGGCTCTCACATAAGACACAAATCCAGTGAAACCAAGCTTCATCAGAAGCATTGGCCAGTCTTTTTGTTGATGCTCTTGCCATTTGTTTCACCTTCCCTTTGCTGTTTCAGCAAACATTTACAAAACCCTCACACCAGGCTGACTTAAGCCCAAGCCTAAGTTTACAGCTATTTCCTAAATAGGTACAGCCAACTTCTTAAACCAGGAGTTTGGAAAGCAAATTACGGTTATATTTGAGCATAAGCAAAATCCTCATCTTGTAATTTTTATTTGCCCACAGCTGAGGTACTTGAACTCCAACTAAAAGAGCACCAGACTTTGGCACCATTACCTTGATACACACTGAGAATGAAAAACATTGTGAGGGCTTTAGATCAGCAGTATCTGGTATTAGAGTCTCTGCATCTCCAAATTAGCTAATGCTGGTGTGCCAGGCATTGTTTCAGGCTGGCAGCATTTATGGACATGTTTGTGTTGCAGTCCTGACAAATTTAAAACAACCTCTAAAACTCAGGACAGAATCTTGCACCTATATATGTTTGAATCAAAAAATGTGCAAGTAGCAATCTGTTGCAAATACACAATATTGAATTCAGGAACAAATGTGTCTACCAACAAACTCCAGATTCTATTATTTTGCATCTGAAAACACTGAAGTCATAATTAATTGCAGACATAGTCTCCAAGTGCAGTTCCTGGTGATGGATTGTGTCTAAATACTGCCTGTTTCTGCAGGTGTCTATATCACTTCACGGGAGAGAGACAGGGAGAGAGAAAAATTGTTAGATGCTCACTGTTACCAAAGCATGTGTGGAAGCCTTGAAGTCTGTTCTGCATTGCCTTTTTCTGCTTCTTTTGATGCTGTTGCAGGAATCAGTAGACGTGGAGTCATGGAATCAGAGCTACAGGGACTCTTGCAATGTTGAACTCGCAGGCATGACACGCAACAACATACAGATTGGACTGCAGTAACAGATCAAAATATTGAGCTCAAAGTATTTTATGAATGGCTAGAGGATGCTCCTGTTTACTTCTAGCTCAGACCGTCTTTGGTTTTACAGACCTAATTTTGTTTTATATTGTTTTAATGTTATGGACTGCTTACTTTGCTCCTATGGGTAGTCCTTTCAAAATAAACATAACTGAATAAGCAAGAAAAATAAGATTTTTATCAGCCAGCAATAACAAATATATGAAATGCTAACTAGCCAGGGAAAAACCTAGGCTAAATCAATTTCTAACATTTAGTAAACATTGAAGTACTTGCATAAAATTAAATATTCAAGAGAATTATTTGGGAGTATGTGCCAAGATGTGAATATGGCCAAGAGGTGTGAAATGTTGCCTGTACTAAAGAAATAAGTCACCCCAAGTTGAGTACCAAGTTGAGGTACCCACCTCTGGGCTGGGGTGCACAGAGCAGCATGGGGCCAGGCAGCCAGGCAGCATGACCTACATGCCATGGGTGCTGCATCACCCTGAAACTCATGTTATTTATCTGGACCCCTAAGGTGACTTATGCTGGTTGACACTGATATTCTGTGAAGGTTTAAGAAATTAAACCCCTGGTCTTGCATCTCCCAGGCTAATACATCGACTTCAGTGAAGCTAAGCTTTTAACCTTTGTATGGAGATCAGTATGTGCCTTTTCATGAGCAACAGGTCTTAAATGTTAATGAAAAGGTGGCAGAAGAATGCATTTTCTCTGTTGTGTTGTGGCTTCCTCGTACATATTTCCTAGAAGTACATCCTGACCATCTATGGCAGAAAGCAGCTTCAAACTATCTGCAAGTCTTTATGATTGTGAGGCACACTAAATTGATGATACATTTATTACAAACTAAGGTAAGTATACAAAGATCCATGAAAAACAAAACAGAAGAAACTACCCCCATAAAGGAGTGCCTCTAGTTCCTTTTTTCTGTAGGACAGATGATAAGTGTTTTAAAAAAATATATTACATTGGCTATCTACCCTGAGCATCTCCAGTTGAATGGGTAGACTGCAGAATTAGAGATGTGATACTACATCTTCTTTCCTTCTCTTATTCACAAAGGCATCACTGAGGATGGGGTGTAAATTTAAACTGTCACTCTTCCAGCACCTCTCTAGTTGTGCTACAACCTTAGCATTTAAGCACTGTGTGCATTACATTTGTGAGCATAAAATAATCTGATCTTGCACTTTCACCAGTCTTAAGAACTACTAGGAGGGAAGTGCACAACTGTATAACAAACCTCATTAAAATCCAGGAGGTGTATTGAGGTTCCTAATTCTATTACAGCATGGATAATGAGTGCATTTGTGTTAGCCAGCTTCCCATTTTGTGGCTAAACAAACCAGTGAATGGAAATCTGGGTGGCAGCAGAAGGAAGTACTACAGATGATGATGCAGGCAGACAAATGCCAGGCCAATGTTTCTTAAGAAAAACACAAGCCGTAACCTTTGCCTGCCTTCCCATGAGTTCCCACTAGTTTGGAGTCTACATGTATGTTTGAACGGTTTCTACTTTTCCTGAACCCTTTTATTCAATAGCTTGGTGTGGAGGTTCAGGTGATACATTTATCTCGGTGTCTAACTCTTGCTAAATATGCCTTCTGTGGAGAGTAGCTGAATAAGCCCCAGTGCATTTTTTTCTGTCTCTTTCTGTATTAATATACCTCACTGGCCCCAGAGCTGCCATTTATGATGATTACCAGATTGAATAACATACAGTATTTTCTCTACCAGTGCCACCACGGGATTTTCCCTGCTGATTTGATTAACCTACCATACTGCTATTAAATTAAAACAAAACCCCCTTTTAGATAATCATGCAACCTGAGTTTCAGGCCTTTAGCCATTGTGCCATCCATCTGTCGTTTGTAAGGACCACTTTCCCTGAAGGGAGATGGTGTGTTGAGACTGAATCTACCACCTGCCACTTTGCTCAGAAAAAAACCCCTTTCACTCCGTGCTATGAATCAATACTATTGGGACAGAGAAAGCTTTATAGAAAAACTGAGGATTATGTGATTAATTGTTTTGGCTTTCTGAGGACTAATCTTCATAGGTAAGCAGTAGGATATCAGGATGCATAGGGCAGAGGAGCAGGAATATTAGTAATTTTTTGTTTCTGGTTGCCTCCAACAGTCTAAGACACATGGTCGTCCTACAGTTCTGACCATGAGGTTACGTCTTCATGACTACTGTGTTTGCTGGCTCTGTCAGTGCTGCTGGGACCATCACACAACTGTCAATTTCTACACTGGTCCACCTATAAAAATGCAACCCAACAGCATATTAAAGTGTTTTGGTAAATCCCTCACATACAACAGGATGGTTTGGCATGGATAGACATCATAGAGGGTTAGCAGTTACCTGGAATGGGGCTGCTTTTCAGAGGAGAACTTGCTAATATTTCATGAGATTTCTGTAAGATTTTAGCCATGAATCCTCCAAGGTTGAGTGCTCTGCAAGTAAGTCTGTGCATGAGCTGGACTCATGGGGAGGAATAGCTTTGAATTAGGGACTTTATCACTGAAACAAAACTTAATTTTGAATCTGTGATGACTTGGCAAATCTTTGCCCATTCTTCACTAAAGTGACATCAAAACTGGCTCTACCTTGCCTTTGTCAACCCATTTCCTTAAAACCTTAGTTATTTAGGTGGCTAAACATATAAAACAGAGAGATACTGAACATTGTTAAAATTGTTACATTTACTAAAATGGTAAACTTCGATGAGTCACATCTGAGGTACCATTCTCTGAATGCCATTCCAATTCATTCAGAATCACTAGATAAATTTGTACCTTGGAAATATCTTAGTAAAAAATGGAATTAAATATTACTTAGAAGTTTATCACTAATATATCTGTTGAATATTCTGCATTAATATGAGGTGAGATGCAGAGAGGCCCTCATTTTTTGGCCTAAAATTTTAGCTTCCTCACCAGTCCGTCTTAACTTCCTCATCTAAACTAACAAAAAGGAAGAAATTCACCCAACAGCAGATTTTCTTTCCTCATCCTACTGTCTGTAATTTGAGAAAATGTATTGGATTAGTCAGATTACCAGAGTAATTTTTTAATGTGAAAAACCTATTTCCATCCTACTGTCTGTAATTTGAGAAAATGTATTGGATTAGTCAGATTACTAGAGTAATTTTTTAATGTGAAAAACCTATTTCATTAATTCATTTACTGTAAGGCCTAGCTTAATAACAACTGTTTTTAGCCTCCTAAATCAGCTAAGTTAAAAATCTACATCCTAGTGGAAAACAACTGTTAGGTGAGCTGAGTTGCTCTCTAGAAGTGCTTATTACCTTCAGTGAAAAAAGTTCAGGGCTTCTGACACCAGGTTCTCATAAAGTGCTTGAAATTACTTGGGCAGAGCCTAGGCTGGAAGCCAAAAGGAACTTATGGTGGTAATAGGGTTTGAACTCTTGAGCAGGCTACACAGTTTTTCCCAGATACTGGATTCAGAAGATGCAGAAAACCTAGATACTTCGATCCTGACAAAGACTTAGCATTAAGAAATCAAATGAAAATGTAAAGATAATATCTTAAATATTGTGTTCTTAATTTCATCCAAATATCCAGGTTGGTTTGTTGAGACGGGGTGCTTCCTTCCCCATTCTAGCTTTGCCTTGATATGCCTAACAAGAAACCACCCCTTCCCAGAAGAAATGACAGGGCTTGTCCTACAAGTACAAAACTGTCCCATCAGAGCCAATTTTCAGTCTCAGTTAAGAGACTGTATGTACCATGGTGGTACCGACCTGTGCAAAATCACTTGCAGAAGACTACTGCTCACTTATGGAGCAATTCAGGGCTGGACTCACAAAACACTTGCATTTGCTCACTCGGCCAAAGAAATCCTTTTCAGTCAGTTTCAACACTGTAAATACCTGAATTGCAGAGATGTGCCATAAATTAACCATTTGCTGAGGTGGTTGTTTCTGCCCATAGGGAAAGAGGTGAGGTTCCTTTCTCCTGCATCATGTAAACAAATATTAAATCAGCAATCTTTCAACTGTTGACAAAGCCATACTTCAAAGTTTCTTAAAAGCTTTTTCATAAAAATAATCTCAAATTAAAGGATTAGGAGTTATTACTGCACCTGTTTGGATATTCTGGGGGAAGCAGTGCTGCATTGTATAAGTAGTCATATTGAGCAGAATAATCCATCACACTCGAGTATATTTGATGCAGATAATAATGAGATTTTGTTATTTCAATTTAAATTAGTAGTTACAAAGCAGCTACCAGAAAATTCCATTAAAAGAAATACAAGTAAACAAACCTCTGACAGAATAAAATGTTAAATTGATGTTGAAAAGTGAAGTTAATGTCCAAATGAAGAGCGTGGGGAAGTGTTCCTGTTTGTATGTGACTGGTATATATTTATTTTAGTGCAGTTCAGTAGAACCCTGAAGTTAGAAGCCTTTGGTCAAGCTGATCAGAATGCGTTGTTTTCATACAATTTGACCTGACAACCCCAGCTGTATGTAGTTGAATATAACACCATGCAAAATCATAGGCTATGGTGCCATCTCCTTTTGGCCACTGCCCTCATTCAAGCCTGAGTAAATGAATTGATACAATTAATGAAAAGGCAAAGAATCACAAAATCTACTTTTTCTAATGGAATTTTACATTTATTTTCTTCCAGTATGTAGTACGATTGGAAGAGGACTCTAGAAGATACAGTAAAAATAATTGACACAGTATTATGCCATAGCATCTACTATTAAATTCTTCCTAGGAGCTGGCGAGACACGACCATACTTTTCTGTCGAGTGTAAAATGTATGTCTGCATAAACCTGGATTATTAGTAAGGTTCTGCTGTAGAGGAGTCTGTCTTAAGGATGACTTGTAAAGGGAAAGAAATATACTTGATCTCTTTTTTTCTTTTTTTTTTTGTTTTCTTCATGCTATATAAGAAGTGTCTATAGGAAGACTTTTAAAAGAAAGTGTTTCGTTTGGGGTTTTATTTGGGCTATAAATTAAAAATCTGTATCTTAGCTATCCTTGTGTTAGAAGACTCCTCTGCTGACTGGAAAACTCATAGCACTGTAATATCAGGAGCAGAAGTGGTGCCTGATTATTTGACAGAAAGAATGATCTTTACTATTCCATTTGAAACTTTTTTTTTTTTTAAATGGTTATTTTGTGTGAGTGCCTTAGAAACACTTAGGTGTAAAGATGGTCTTTGTTAAGATTAATCACTGTCTGCCCTTTGAATTACATGTTGACATGCTCACAGACTACATCTTTGAAATCTCCAATGAGCCCTCCAGGAGAAACCAGAGAAACAGCATCTGGAGTTTCTCACATATTTATTTAAGTTGAGGATGAGAGACAGGGACAAGAAGGGAAAACAAGCAGCACTTTCTATCAAATAGCCTCAAGGGTCTTCTGTATATATCATTTAGGAGGAAATAACGTATAGGTCCAAGGACTCTTTTAAGTACCCTCTTCAGGACCAAAATAATGAAATGTTTTGGAGTGGTCATTTCAGATGGGAAGTGGTTTGAAAAACACAAGGTGCTTGTACAGGTTTTACTGTAAAACAAGGTATATTTTATCACTATTGAATGTCACTCCAAAGAATAAGGAGAATACCATGGAGAATAAGGTAAAGCAGTGTTTCTTGCTGCTATCCTGAATATTCAGGTAGTGAAACAGTCACAACTCCAGGAGTTATTCAATGTGTTTTCAAAGGCAGCTTTCAAAAGCTATCTTTCCATTAAAACTGTCAGTTTTGTATTACAGTCATGATTTCAAAGCATAGCAATGCAATATTCTGGCTCAAATCAAAGACAGATTACATATTTTATGTTTACATATTCTCAAGCCTTAACACTAAAGCTGGTTGCAGGGTTTTTTTTAGAACTTCAATGTCATAAGAAAGGAAACTACTGTAATGATGCTAAAAAGAAAACAGCAAGTGAGATGCCTCAGGAGGAGTAGTTTTCCTTAGGTCTCGAGGTGAAAACTGGAATTCTTTCCAACTGTCAGCTTTCATTTCAGCTGTAAATGTCTGGTCTAGATGTAGAAAACATACAATGATATTCTTTGATTTATATTACGAGGAGAGACAGACTTCACAGTCTTAATAGTAAGTATGGAACAATCCATGACTCCTCCTGGCAAATAAAAGGCAACCATTTTTTCTTACACTCCACACATATAAAGTCAAATTAATCATCATTTATATAAAACATCTGTGTCCAGTCCATCACAATAGTCTAATACAATGATTTTTTTAAGAGTGGGAATTATCTTGATGCAATCACTGTAACATCCCAGAACCTCCTTCTCAGATGGGAATGTTTAATCTTTCTACCCTTTTATTTGTAACCGTATTGCAGACAAATGATTTTCTTAAAATAAAACGTTGTAATATATATATATATATATATTTTTTTCTGGAATTGAGAAAATATCCTACTAAAATAGTGGACACCATTTATTTAAAAGGAAGCTTAACCCCAGGAAGAATAAACAGCAGGTTATGTGATGAAATTGCCATACGTATCTAAAATGTAGATGATAACTAGCCTTTCAATTCAAGAGGTGAGATACCTACTTTCCAGAAGCAGCTGCTATCCCATCAGTAGTGAATTTCTAGTTCATTCTCCCAGCAATCATTTTTAGATAACATAATGACCTACCTCCAAGGTCCAGCCTTTGGGATATGGGTAGCAAGGAGGACAATCTGATATAGCATTTAGGTATTAATGGGGTAGATTACCTAAGCCATTTCCTTGGTCAAGTGAGAAGCTTCTATAAAGACAATTTAAAGCTCAAACTGGGAGACAGCCAGGCAGAACTATACTATGTTTAAATTCTCTGGGAGAATGCAATACCTACAAACTTGCAGCCTGATCTGTGGGTCTTTTGAAACCTGTGTGAGAAGACGTTGGCTCACACCAGTAGGCTTGGATCAGACCCTAATTAGGGAGTATGTTTCACATCTTTTCAGACTCAATGATGTACCATGGAGAGGTCCATGAGTGATTCTTATGCTCAAGCACTTTTCAGTAGGGAAGACACCGGCGATGGTGCTAATTCAAAGGGGTGCAGCACTGCACATCGGCTCTCTTGGAGCAGGAAAGTGCAAACATTACAACCGTGTGACAGCTCTGAGCAATCACACTCCTAAATTCCAGATCTTGAGTGCCAGAGAGTCAAAGTCCTAGTGTTAAAATAACAGGTTGCCCTGGTGCCTGTGGCTTAATAACTGAGATTGTTCTTTTACAAGGGTGGAAAAAAAGGACCTTCTATATAAAGAGTGTGAGCAGGACTCTGCCCTACTTACAGCACATTTGAGTAGACTGTGAAATCAGCCCTCCTTCTCCCCCCCGCCACAGGTTTGCTAGGAAATGAACAATGACTACGCTTACACTGAAGTGGATCTTTGTATTACCCAGGCTGAAGATTTTTCTCATTTATTTTTTAAACCTCAAACATGTTCTTCCCTCTCACAGACATTTGCTCTTTCATTAGCATATAAAAAATATCCTGTGATATTTAAAACAAACAACCATTTGAAGCTTTTACATAGTATTATTTCTACCCTATTAAATAATTTTTTAAATTTAATTATGTTTCGCCACTGGCCTCAGTCTGCAATGCTTCTTATCTAGTGACTATAGAGCCATGAGAAGGAATTGGTATTTTAAAAAGAAGGTGGAAAAAGAAGAGTTAAGTCTTATACACCCCAAGCAGTTATGTGGCCAGGGTTGAAAACTGCATGCCTTTGTAATATTGCTCATTTTGTTTTGAAAAAAAGGAAGGTTTGAGTACTTTCAGAGAACAATCCCCTCTCCAGCTTGCACAAACAAGTAGACTTACACCATGTGAAAAACTACATTTGCATTAGCCTGCAAGTGCACTTAACTTACCTTTGATCTGAGAGGTGGTAGAGACCTTATACAGGAACTTGCTTACTAGGAAGGTATGGTGAATTTCTAAGGAGAAATTAAAGCTGGAGTCTTACAGACTCAAGGTGCTTATGGGAATGCTCCTTTTTAAAGCAGACTGTGACAGCAAACTTTATAGATCTATTCAGAGCAAAACTTGCTGCTTCACCAAAATAATTTAAAAAGGACAGGAAAAATTCAGCTTTTATTAATGATAAAAAGTCTCAAAGATCATTACATGTTGAGTTGGATGTCATTTGAATACTTCCCTGGCCAGAAGCAGTAAGATGGGAATAAATATTTCTAACAATTCTTTGCAGTTTTAGTGTAGAAAGATTTTGAAAAACAGCCACAAAGACAAAACTAGAGGGATTTTTAAGGGAAATGTATTGTGAGAAGGAAAAGAACCACAGTGCAAGTGTGAGTGTGCAATATTGAACTGAAATGACTCCACAACTCAGGTATAAAGTTAAGTGGGCCTACTTGAAGAATAAGCTTGAGTTGGTAAAGAACATGACACACCCCTTATCTAAGAGGTATCCGTGCTTTCAGAGGAGATAAATTTAATTCCTCAAATTTAATGAGGAATTTTAAAATTTGTAGCTAGAGCAAAGTGATTGCACATGTATGTCATTTACTCTGAAAAAATATCACAAGTGTTGATGGTTACTTGACATTCATTGGTCTGTTTAACTAATCAATGGAGGAGCAACTGATTGAAAAGCTAATGTCAAATGTGGTGGGAATACAAACTCTTTTGTTTCCTCATTTGTTTACAATAGGGGATTTCTCTGAAATGAGCTTTAGCAAACTGTAACTCTGTGTTCGTCCATTTTTGAGAAGTGCCAGAAGTTTGATTCTGACTTTTTGAGGGAACATCTCTGTTTTTGGGGACTGGAAAAAGTGCAAACAGCTTCAGAGCAGAATGACTTGTTTGCATCAGAACTGAGTAAACACTTATTGTTCAGAAGAAATCCTGTGGCTACCAAAACATCAAAATTTGTACAATGCTGATAGATTTCTGTGAATGATGGGCAATCCACAGTTCTGCTGCTATAGGCTTGATATGTTTCTGTCACTGAACTACAACTAAATCTTGCTAATGCCATTACAACTATAATTTTTATAAATGGAGAAATGTCTCTTGCAGAAAATAATGAGCTAGTGTCATGATAAGGTGGCCAGCATGTAAGAAAACCTGTTAGGAAACTCTAAACTGGTGTTTACTGAAGACTGAAGGACTGGACGTGTACTTCATTTGAAAAATAATATGAAATGAAATGACAGAGTAGAATATCATCATGCACTTAAACAGTGAAGGAACACCTGATATGTGCTGTGTAACTTAGATGCCCTTATTTAAATGCAGAAGAGGCTGCTTATGTGCAAAGGTTGGGCTGAGTAGTCCTGTCCAGTGTGAGCTTCTGGTTTGGTGCTTCTTCCCTTTGGGATGCATATAGACAGTGGTTCTGGACAGACACTGTTAATACCACTATTATTAATATGAAGATAATTAATCTAATAGTTAATACTGAACCATTACTATTATTCAATGGAGTTTAGTTGTGCAACTCCTTAAGCTTCTCTACCTAAAAAGAGTAACCTAAAAATACTAAGGTGTTGTCAGGCTTCACATTTACATATGTTGTACGTCTATCATATAGAGCAGACATACCCACGTCAGCTTTGAATGGGTTTTCCTCATAAATTAGCCCCTAGAGAGCTCTGCATTACCTGATGCTTCCCTCAGTGTGTTTCATAGCATGACACTGTGCCACAAAGCTACTTTGTCTTCTTTGTCCACAAACAAAACCTGTATGAACACTTTCCAGCTAACCCAGTATAAACAGAGCTCAGCCTTTGGCTAATCACTCTGTGTCATGCCACACAGCTCTTAATATTTACTCTCTTTCTTTCAAGCAAGCTCAATGCTTTTCCTCACTATGCAGCTTCCAGTTGCAAGCGCACATTGCAAGTAGTTTTGTTACCTAGCTAACAGGTGCCAGGTTATACTAATCCCAAATACTGTCTTTACTAAAAGCAGAGAAAAAATTTGCTCCTTGGATGTAATATTCTTGAGGCCCTCAAGCTTTCTTGAGCAATTAGTTCAGAGAGATTTTTAACTACATTTCCATATGATTCCTTCTTACATGGTTTAGATTATTTTTTTTCTTGCATTTGTAGAGATCAGTGGCAATGTGCAGGCATGAGAGAGCATGTTGTACTTCCTTACAGAAGGCACACTGGGAAGTTAATAAGGGCAACCACCTCCAATTTTCTCATCACCTCCAGCAGATTTACATGTGAGTGTAACAAGAAGGAATGACAACTTGGTCATGGAGCCACTTGTGCAGAGGCAGTTTTAGAAACAGAAAAAATTTAGATTTTGCGTAGTATACAGAGATGAGCAGAAAATAGCTCATTAGAGATGTAAATCTAAAAATAGTCAGACAAGACAGTAAAAGAGATTAGTTGTGCTTTCAGAACCCCAGGAAATGAAGCTGGGCATTTGGGTCATGCCGAAGACTAGATGAGTAAAATAGAGTGGGTTTTTGGAAGAGTTTATAAGGGCAAATATGGCTTCTGTGACTAAGAAGACAATCTGGTGGAAAGGTCCTACATTTGGGAGCTGAGCTTTTGTTACTTTTATGTCCACTTAGCACCCGGAAGTGTTCAGAAGCCTGGTCTTGAGTCCTGGTCTAACATTCCCAGGGATCTGGAGCTTAATTGTGGTAACCCAGATTTTAAGTAAGATTGAGATCTTTCTTTGTGAACAAAAGAAAAGTTGAGAGTGATTAAGTTGTTCATGCTTATATATCCCTTTTCTCTACAGATATTTATAACTCTATTAGTACCACTATACCCACAATATTGCTGAATAATTGGTGAAACATTTTTTGGCTGGAATATATTTTGTAAAGATTCACTTTAAGCCCATCAAACTATTATTATGGCTACAGAGATGTTTTAAATATTTCCTTGCTTTCAATTGGGCTCATTTTTCAAAATAGTTTTAATTAGCCTCATTCCTCAAAGCAAAGGAAGCTTTGCTGATGCATTCAGACCTCTGATAAAGAATAAGTCTAGTAAGCTGAGGAAAAAAATCTGCAAGCTAAAGTGTATGCATTAGTATGGTCCGTCCCCCGCC
>JAOBAS010000072.1:5273288-5312368 GCA_025311575.1 Elanoides forficatus
TGCCCCATCCCTGGCAGTGTTCAAGGCCAGGTTGGATGGGGCTTTGAGCAACCTGGTCCAGTGGAAGGTGTCCCTGCTCATGACAGGGGGGTTGGAACTAGGTGTTATTTAAGGTCTCTTCCAACCCAAACCATTCTATGATTCTATGATCTGTAATTCCTCTTCAGAATCTGTCTGAGCTGGTATCAGGTTCTTGTAGCTGAGAGGAAGGAGACAGGACCAGGATGGGTAATGAATTGAATCTCTGCTCTACCCTTTCAAGCAGTGAATCAGTGCAGAAGAGGGAAAGTCTGTGGCACACATTGGGAGGGTACAATTGGGAGGCAAGGAGAGGATTACGGTTGGAGTCAATGATCTTAAGGGTCTTTTCCAACCTAAAGGATTCTATGAGTCTATGATCAAGACTGAGTCAGAAATTAAATAAACACAGAAGCTGATCATAGCTAACCAGCCAAGAAGGTCTGCAGCTGATATTAGCATCTTGGCTGAAAAGCATCTCAGCATCTCACTGCTCTGAGCACAGTGAGAGCACCAGGGTGATGGAGGAGGTGTACATTGTCAAAGGGCCTACCGAAAGTTCTACACTGGAGGTAAAGCTTGCATCTGCCAGGCAAGAAGCATGAGTACTGTTGGGGAAGACCTGCTCAAGCATGGCACGCTTCTTACCTTGTAGTAGCTGTGGCACAACAGAAAATTACTGAGGGGTTGGCTCGGTGCAGAGGTAGCCCAAACCAGTGTGGTCAGCTGCTGGGGCCATGAATTTTATTCTATTGAAAGAGCTCAACTGGCTGGAGAAAACACACACAAAAGGTAGCACTACATTCTTTTAAACTATTGATATTAACTATGAACTATGTAACCCAAAGAAATGGTTCTTATGTATTAAATAAATATTACAGCATTTTATTGCTTACTGTTAACTTGCTCTGCAGTGATATATAGGTAGTTTGAGTCTGTAAGTGGAAATAAAAGCATCTGCAGGGTATTCCCAAGGTCATAATTTCGCTGAGGATTTTGCTGATGTCATAAACTGAAAGAGGTGAGTTGAGCTGTTTAGTCATAGGAACCCCAAGATGAAAATTATAGTCTTGTAATGCACAGCAGGCAAGACTTTATACATTAACAGCCTTAAGTGGCCCATCTGTGATGATTATATCTTCCCTAAAGACTCAGGGTTCCAGTAAAATGATTTTCATACCTACAAAATGAGTGTTTTTTCCCATCTATTTTTGCCATTTTCTCTTTGAAGGAGGAGATGTCACTTTTTACTCAACCAACAAGAAGGCATAAGTGTTACCCAGATTAAATTTGATCATAAAAGAGGAGAAAGAAAGTTTGAATTACCATAGCTTTTAAGCTGGCTTGGATAAAATTTCAAAGTGCTGTCATTCCAGTCATATTATCCTCTGCTGGTATCAGTGTTGTAAGACATATCAGAAAGTAATCATACAAATCTGACAAAGATAAACCAATGCTGAGCTTACACTGAACATACAGAAAGGTCATCAAGCACTCACCTACTGTTCATATCATATTTACCTTTTGGATCCTCAACTAAGACTGGCAAATGTGGGCTACTGTAAGTCTTGCAATTCACGAAAAACCATTCTAGAAAAACCTTATGAGAGCAAGAGCAGCTTCCTGCCTGGATCAAACCTTTCTCTTTTTTTGATAATTTTAACAGATCTGTGTTGATTTGTACAGGTCATCCTGAAGACTGAAATCTTTAATGAACAATTTGAGAAATAAAATGCAAAAAGAAAAATAGTTTTAGAGAATACAATTGATGTCTTTGTTGTCCTTTTCCTTGATAACAGGATAAATTATTGTGTATGCCTGCATTTACTCTGTGTAACAGAAAGTTAAACAGAAATAGAACTAGCAAATGAACGTGTTTCATTTATGTTACTTAAATGATATGCACAAAAAATATTGGGAGACCTATGAGGTAACGCATTGGCATGTGCTATGTTTTACATACAAATTTGATATGTAAGTTAAGAATTTATTTATTGCATATTCTATGTATTATCTTTGTGGGAGAGACAATGCCTGCGTACCTCTGGGGCAAGACATGAGAGTTAGAAATTGCTTGGTATGCAGCAGCATGCTATAGTAGTATCAAACACCTGTGCCACCTGGCATGTTCTGCTTCTGACAAGGAGAATTAGCGATAACCCACCATGGTCTCAAGATAGCAGTTCATACCAGAACTTCTAACTTTCAGTTTTGATTAAGAGTGGAATGCATTCATATCTGCAATTATTTGTTTATGTATATACATACAAACATATTTTTTAAATTATATATATAAATATACATATAAATATATATATAATTAGATGTGTTTGTTTTACTTCAGCTGTATAAGCATACTTATGCATGCAAGTCTTTGAATTTAGAGGAATTCTGAATCAATCTTGTTCATCATCAATTGCCGAAAGTTCTCTTTGTTTATACTTGTCCTTTTTTTCAGGTACGCTATGGCATATTATCTAATAGGTCTCCAAGACAGAGGATGAGGGAAAAACATTTTTAAAGAAGGTTAGACAACCAATTCACCTAAGAGAAGTGCTATCACACACTGCTCAATGTTTTTTCTGATGCAGTATCTACTTCTAATTGAAACTTAATTGTATTTTCTACAGTGTAAATAGGATTTTGTTTTTGAACTTTCCCAGTTAAAACAATATAGGCAGTTCAGAAAAATGCATTAATTTGCAGAAAATTATAGACAAGATGGGAAAGGCCAATACTGGCCACAAAATGCTAATTCATTTGCCAATCATTTCAAACAATGGGTGAGTGGTTTCCATCAGAACTTGCAGTATGTAATTTACTGAATATTTCAGACTATCCTTTGGCATCTTAATTTCTCCAGCAGTTCTCCCATGTCAAAGGCAACTGACTACTAGCCCAGTTATTTATATTTCCAGAGTGAATTAACAAAAGCAGCTTTCATGGTTTTCTTTGGTGTTTCATACCACAGATATGCCTGGTTGAAAAAGTAGGTTTATAGTGAGTCGCCATTGAAAATAACTTTAAGATGATTTATGGAAAAGGATTTCACATAATGACTGCATTTGGTAAAGCTGAAAACTGCTTTGTTGGTTTTGTAAGTTTGTGATGTTCCCAAGGCCTGGGGATGAACTCTTTTGGCTTCAGCCCCTCTTGTCACACTCAATCTGTTACATAAAAAATGTCCTAAAACATATTTCCTGCATTGTTGCTGTCTTTCTCTCAGGAACAGTGTGTTACAGAAAACAAACCTGCAGGGAAGTTGAGAGCAGAGAGTTATTATGTGTACTCTGATATTTTTTCTTTTGAACAACCTCCGGTAAAGTCCAAGGCTGGATCCTGTGAAGTGCAGAGCACCTGGTGATGCTGCCAACTATACTCGCAGCTGCTGTCTTCAGTGGACACTGATGGCACTTGGAAACTTCCATCAAGCCTACAGTGCTTTTCAGGATTTGCCCCTGCATAAATGTGTTCCTAAATGCCAATGGTTTAGGAGAACGAATACAAGACAATAAAGCAGCCATCTCACAGCTCTGCTGGAAGGATTTCAAAGGAGAAGTGGTTGTTATCAACCTAGACAAAACCATGAGTCACGACTTTATTCTGAAGCAAGAAATGCTTACTTTAATTGGCAGGAAAAAAATAACTAAGCCCAACATCAATTAATGAAGGGAATGAATGCCTGGGAAAGGGCAACACAGGATTGTTTGACAAGTGGCAAATGTTGGAGATTAGATGGAGAAATTAACACCCCAAAAATACCCAGAAGCTAACATGAGTGACCTGCTCTGTATTTGTCTCTGAGCATTCTTTTATAAGAGTCCATAAAAACGCAGAAAAGCTTCTTTCTCTGAGTTATCTTGCACCTGCCCTCATGGTCACTTTCGGCTACTTCATGCACAGAATCAACCCTTACATAGTCAAAGGAAAGAATAGCGAAATAGTAAAAGCGATTGTATAAAAGCAGCTCGATGCTTCCTTTGGAATCTATAGGAAATGAAAACAGCTCCCCATTGTTGAGAATGAAAGACTATTGTTCTGGAAGAGCAAGAGCCATTAAGCTAATTACACATTTGCATTGATTTGGTGAAAACTGAATGAAGTTAAATTAACACAAGCCAGATGTAAACCAATTTAAATGTGTTCACTTAGGGGTTTTCACCAGTTTAATTGATTTAAAACCAATTTTGTGCATAAACAAGGCCATATATCTTTTTTCTTCTCCTTTACAGACTGAAAATTAGGTAATCATTTCAACTTGGATTTTGATAACTCTACATTAAAACATAGCTGTATTGCTCTGTAAGCATAAGTCTCCTAATAATTAGTACACTGTATATCCTTCCAGAAAGAGATCTCAAATTCAGGTTCTTCTTCGTAACTAAATCCCATATGCAATGAGTTGGATTCAAACCTGGGTCTAAGCCACCTTGGCTGGCAGGATCAGAATCATGGCATCGTGGTTGTAGGAGGATGAAATTGTTTTCTGAGTCCACACTTGTACATTGATGTGGAAGTAGGTAATATCATGCAGGCTCCAGAATGATGCTCAGGAAAATGTTAATACAGAGCCTGGCTGTGGGCAGAATGGGTTACTCCAGTGCAGGAAGAAGACAGCATCCCCCTGTGCCTCTTCTCGTGTCCTTCCATGTCACTTCTTGCTCCTTCCTCAAAAACTCCTTCTGTCAGATGGGTGTAGCAGTAATTTACTGTCATGCTCATTCTATGTGGCTTATTAGAAAAAAAAGAAGAGAAAAAAACTTAAGATTCTTAGGATATACAGAAATGAATAATGTTATTTAAAATTTCATATTAATATAGTGACACAAGTGTAAAATGATGATACATTTCTCTCACATTAAAATTCTGCAATGGCATTGGCCTAAAATGTGTGTTTAATGTCAGGTCTTTCCTGGGTAGGTACTACTATACTATCCCTCTAGGTCCTCTATTGTCCACATTTTTTAATAGTCAAGCCCATTTCTTCAAGTTTCCAAACTGCCAGGGGTGTGAGCTGGATAGGTATCTCCTACACTTTGTACTGTGGCAGATTTGGTATCTGTAGGTACAAGAGGGGTTGGGAGACCATTCCTCTGCTTTAGCTGATAGCATCACTGGCCGCATGGACATTTTTCTCTATTTTCCGTCAATGTGTATGGTATCTCAAAATGTCAAGAAGTCTTCAGGCATTTCTGAAGGAAAGAGGCTGTTTATGTCTCAAACTCTCTCAGTATCTCCAGCTCTGCATCTCACCCTCAACTGACTTTCTGCTGGTGGGAGTTTTGGCAATGAAACAAGGTATGGTCTGTGGTTTGTATTTGCGGATTGGAGAAGTTGCAGGTGGAGAGGAGGAATCCACAGAACTCCAAAAATATGTCCTAAAAGCTGCTTTCTCTGCTGAAAAATGAGGCATGAAGATGCTAATGTCAAAGTGATGGGCCAGCGAGTACCCCACCACTGCTTAATAGCACAGAAATTCAGGAAGGGCCATTTTTGAGATGTTAAGAGAGTACCTATACACACACAGGCAAATGCTTACATGTATACATATGAAACAGAAGGACTACAGGTGTGTATAAAAAAAGGAGCAATGCTGCAGACTTACTCTATAGTAATGTACAAATACACATGTAGGAGAATAGAGCATCTGCAGGAACCAATACTTGTCTTCTGGAGAAAAGTGATTGACTTTTTATATTAAATCAGTTTAGACAAGCCAGAACTAAAGTTTTCTATATCTAAGGGAGGTTCAGTGTGTCCCCTTTAAAGCAAAGATGCTTCTATAACATGCTAAACCCATTGAAATATATCTTTATTCTTTATCGTTTGTTTAAAACCAGTAACTCTTTATTTGTTTGCCATAATAAAATAACTTACAGTATTTAATTATACCTTATGTTATATTTTAGTTTATTAGTAACATTAAAAAATACTTAGTATGGCATAATTCATAACAATTATGCAGACAATCCATTAATCTAATTAAAATTAAGCACTTGATGTATTTACTTGTTCAGAAATGTAGACATTAAAATTGGGCATTTTTTTAATTAAAAAGTTATGAACTGTGATTTGATGAGTCATTTTCTACCTCACTGCAAATATTTTCATGATGAAATATTTCATATCCGGTAAGTCAAGATGCACTATTTTCTCCTCATCAGAATGGTGTGCAGGCTGAAGTCACTGTCATACTCCCAGAGTGGTAACCCAACTTGTAATCTAAATCATCAGTTCCCATAGTTCCGTTTTGTTGGCTCTTTTTCATTGCAAATAGCTGCAGGAGTTCTTCACCTGAAAAAGATAAATTCCTGTCAGTGAATCATGCTCTCTTATTTCATTTCAGGGCTTTCTGGGAGTCTCTGGGACACATACATTCATGGATCCTGACACCTGCATCAAAATGGTTGAGGCTGCTGAACCTTTGATGTAGGCAGCTCTCCTCCAAGGTATTCACTAGTCACAAAAATGAAATCTAAAAAATCTGAAGACAAAATTCTCTACGTCAGAATTTTGCTAGTACTCTGATGAACAGAGATCCCTCCTGGGTGGAAAAGTCTTGATTTTAAGTATTAAACAAAAGGTGGTAAACCTCCCAAAACGCAGAAACTTTCTTCTTGTAAAGCAAGGAGTAATAAAAAGCCAAAGCTTGTAGAGATTTGGAAATATTTTTTGCAGCCTAAAAATGGGTGTTAGAGAAAACCCATGTATTTCAGTCTGGTCTCCCCTCCAGTCACTGAAGTCTCAATGTCACAAAACTGCTCCTTACATTTCTAATAGAATACAATAAAATGAAATCAGAAAGTAATTTCTTAGTGATAAGATCAACCTGCAATTCAAGTTATGTAGGAGATGGTCAAACCCCTTTTCCCCATTCTAAAAAATCATGGCCCTTCCTATTATAGTGTGGATATGAGGCATTTAATGGGTGTATAGAGAGACTTTTTCCCTGTCTCTGTATTGAATTTGCCTATTACACTGAAAACTCATTGGGTCAGAGACTGCCTGCTACTGTGCATTTGTACAGTGTTTAATATAACAGGGACTGAATCCTCAGCTGCTGAAAAGACAGAGACATAATACACATCATTGATAATGATAATTTCAAGCTGTGATAAAAATTATCCCTCCCAACAGTTTCTCTGCTTGAAAAATGATGCTGAAAGCAAGTAGGAACATGTGGTCCCCAAAATTTGGCCTTCTGGTTTCTTTACTCAGGCTGTGCTCAGTCATTTTAAAATATTGCCTGTGTTTGTCTTAACTTTGGCTAACTGTGTCAAGCTTAGAGAAAATTCCACTGTAATCAATGTGTGTTTCTTTTTTACTTCTGCACCTCTATTTTCTTCCTATTGTCATTATTTCACAGTGCTTTGGGCACTGCCTCAGAGAGCTCACAGCCAATAAGGTAAATAACACTAGAAGGGAGAGAGAAAGATGCAATTGGAATATGTTCAAAATTTCTGTGTAGCATCTTTCCCTTGGGGCATATAAAAAGTCTAATCCACTTTTAGAGGTAGGTAAAAATTTCAGAAGTGTGTTCTATACCTGCATTATCATTTCAACTGCAAACACAGAATTGGAATTGTCCTTTAATGTTTATTCAGCTATAAAGTTGTAAGTAGCTATATCAATGGTGATTCACAACTAATTATGCTGTATCATCTCTTTCAAGCCCACATTTATGTAAACTTTCAAACATGCTCCTGGAAGTACGCAACTGTATTAGCATATGTTTGTACTTAAGTGCATTTACAGTGTCTAAAGCATATTTAGAGTTGTGTAGTCTTGCAAACACACACCAATTCTGTAATACTCAAATGAACTTGTTTTAACCCATTTTATTCCAGAAATAAAACCTAAATTAGTAACTCATTTAGATATCTCTGATTGTCTGTTTCTCTGGTGTGAGAGACTGAGGCAATAACAATACTTCTTTATGCTATTCAAAGTGTGTATTAGGATTCAAGGGGGAGCTAGATTCAAAACACTGTCCCAGAGCTGAATACAGAGATAATGCATCATTCTATAGCAACTTTCTCCCACCATTCCCAGAGCATTCACTGCACAAGCAATACCATTTTTCATCGGGAAATAAGGTTGTTTCTTAAACCTAACACACGACAATGCTTCTGAGACGTGATTTTAAAGCAGCTGTGGCTTTCTGCTTTATACCTGTAATGCATCAACATGTTGGAAAAATAACCAGTTAAGTTCAAGTTTAAAACAAAGCAAAACAAAACAAAACAAACCAAAACCCTGCCCCATCTGCCAAATTGTGCGTATGACATCATCAGATATTCTGCACTTGTTTGCAGCCATTCAGACCAACCTGCCCCACAGTCTAAGCTTTGTGCTCCAGCTCTCTTTACAGGGTTAGCGGGCTGGAAAATTACCACATGCTGTCACAGTTAGCTCAGCCAGGTCTTGTTATCATTGTTTCCAAGGAATCCATTCATTCCATTATTTTACATATTGGACAGACGTCCTGCCACTGAGGCTTGGGCTGCACTAACTTGAAGGGCCAAATGTTAATGGGTCCCTATTGTGGGCAGAATAGCAGCGCAATACGTGGGAAAAAATACCCAGACAGCTCACTGACACTGGTTTAGGACCTCTAGACTTAGGGGGTAGCCTGTGAAGAGCTTTTATGTAAACAAGACTTGAATAAACAAAGACTATCTTCTCTGTCAATATTCATAACCCATAAATTTTTCCTTCTCTTCCCCCTCCTTCACCCCTAGAGCAGCATAACTCTTCAGAAACAAAGAGGCAAGAAAGTGGTGCGGATGGTCAATGCCTTTTGCAGAGTGAATCTGTGGGATGTGTGCGAGAAACCATACAACCAATCCTGATTTATAAGGGATATTATTGAGCTCCTGGGTGGAACAAAGCAGTTTCATTTCAAGCTTGCTCTACTATCTGTGTGGCTGATAATGGAGCATGTGATTGTGGAAATTTAAAGCTTGTGATTTGTGTATGCCATGGCTGATGCGTCAAAATGAAGGCGGAGCATGTCTATCTGTCTGTCCTGGGTGTGGAATTTCAAGTAAATGGATTGCACTGGTGACAAATTTTATTTTCCTCTTAGCAAAATGAAAAGCCAGGCAACGCTCGGAATTACATAGTAAATATTGAGTATTTAGAAAAAACCCAAAACTATTAGGATAAAGTAAAAATGTGTTCAAGTTATATTGTTGCCCCCTGATGCTGATGGCGTCTTTGGTTTATTTGTTAGGCCAAATGTTATTCTCAGTTGTTTCCCATGCACGTCCTTGATGTTGGTGAGTTCACTAGAACTTGGTTCTGATCTGAAGGAGCTCTTACTCTGGGATAGCTCCACTGGCTTAATTTCTTTCACCCAGCTTTACCTCACCACGAGTGAGAGGAGGGTCAGGCTGATGGGGATGGAAATGGGTAGGGTGGCTCCAAACAGGAGGCGTCCCTGACATCGCCAATGATGACATCTCAGGGGCCTCACTCTCATTAGAAAGAGATGTTCAGATTCCTTAATTTGAACAGAGTGAAGTTAATAAGAATAAAAACGGCTCACGTGAACAAGTTGTAAAATCCTTCATTCCAAACAGGAAGCCACTTTAAAAACTTCTTAAAAATTAATGCAAAGAGAGAGAGAATCTCCAAATGCCTGGGGCTTAATTACAGATCTGAATACACTCTCCTGCTTCTTGTACCAGGCTGGCACTCGGGAGGGGAAGGGGCTGGACTTGGCATCTGCTGCCCACAGCTTTTATTTCAGATACCGAGTTATTTTCCTCCCATTATTTTCTTTGCCGCTGGACTACGAAGGTCTTGATAACATGACCTGGCTGCTCTCACCGTGACAGCATGTGGTAATTAGCTGAGTCCACTGGCATTTTGAAAACCTAAACACAAGTCTCGGATTTTTAAACTGGCCTGTAATTAGCACAGCTGTTATTTCAGTTAATTTGTTGTATTGATACTGTAAAGCTCTCCAAAGAGCTCCTCAAAAGTCAGCAGCACAATATATCTTGTTTTCTGCAAACATTTTGAGAATATTAGGTCACGGTACTGAATGCGTGAGAAGAATTCATACACTCTCTCTAAAGCCTGTCTGAAATATATTCTAGGTAGTAATAAGATGTGTTAAAATACTGGCACTATCCAAAAGCCAGGTTAGCCACTTCATGTCTTTATGAAATATATTCTATTTCAACTAAGATTATTTCTGTGTCTGGCAGCTAATTTTAAATAGTTCCGTTCTTCAGATGACATTAAGAGCCAATTGACATAAATTTATTTTTCCATAAAAGTAATGTGTGTCAAGGCTAGATTTTCTAAGCCAAGCCGTCCAAGCAATCATCATAATCATTTTGTAAACTGTAGAAAATTTCATCTTGGAATAAAAAGATTTTATCAGGGTATGAAATGTTACATTAAGATAGACATTAGAACTTAGTGTTGCCAGTTTGAATACAATCTTTTAAAAAAATCTTCCAGGCTTTTAAAATAAATGTAAGAAAGAGAGAGAGAAGGAGAAAGACTGAGAGAATAAAATGAAAAAACAAGACTTTAAAAAAATCAATTATTTCAAGCATTCTGAAATGTGATATTTTGCCCTTAATTTTTCAAGATTTGTATTTGTGTGCATGCATGCTTTTGCTGATGTACTTAGGGAGATTGAGTCTAGAATAAGTGAAACAGGAATGAATTAATAGGAATGGGCCCTGCTTTATGGGGTCTTTTAAAACTGCATTACCAAACACACAGATTGCATTATTCAATGCAGCAGTTTCTTACCTAGCTGTGCATGGGAAAAGTGTTTTTGAATGGGGGAAAGAAAATGGAAAAAGAAAGAAATTTTAAAGTACAATGGCAGATAAGTGCCTAAGTTACACTAACCTTTAGGGACATTAGGGCACTTAGTGAGCATTTTTTGCACACTATTTCATTCTAGATAACATAATGTTCAGCCCTTAATGACAAAATAAACGTCACTTGCCAGGGAGTCAAAATGTGTCCCAGCTGTAAAAGGTATTTTTGTCACTTAATTCAATACTACTGGTAGTCCTTTGGGACATTCCTCCTTTCCTTATTTAGGATAATGATCTGCCAGTTTCAAAGAACTGGAGTAAATCTGCTCACCCTGAGCCCTGTGCTGTTTCTAGAGCCACCAGAAGCTCAGGTGACAAGGGAAGGTGTAGCCCCCCATCCTAAACCACAAAACTGTCACTTGGTTTGTAAGGACTCAGCTCCCATCCTCTGGTCTCCAGCAGCCTGAATGTAACAGAAGACACTACTGGAAACTTTCACGTATGGCTTTTTCTTCTTCAGGAGAGCTTCCTCTTGCAGGATGAAGATTAAAGCCTGCGAACACTGCAAGGATTCAACCTTTGCTGAGGATCAAAATCCCCTTCTCTTTCTCAGATTGCATTTGCCTTTGGAGAGGTCATTTTCATTATCTGGATCAGGAGCTTTTTCCTTCAGGAAGCATCTGAAGATGTCCCTGCTAGCTGTGGGAAACTGCAGCTGCTGGGGCACTGGGCTGGTGGAAACAGGGTCTTTAAGAGATGTAGACCAAGTAAAATCTTCTCTATACCACAAAACTCACTTTATCTGAAATGTTTGGGATAAGGTTTTGGAGGAGAAGAAAAGGAAAGACTTAAACCTTCTAATTAGTGGCCCAGATGGTCACCTCAAAGCTCATGAGAAAGAACTTACCTGCAGGCAACCAAGAAACTTCTGACCATGAAGTATAAGTTCAGACAAGTAACTTTCATTAGTTGCCTCCAGCATAAACAGCTACCATTTATCTGAAATTTTGGGCAACCCTTGTCCATACTCTGTGGCAGTAATTAGATGGACTATTGCCCAGAAAGTTAAAAAAAAAAAAAAAAGAAAAGAAAAAGAAAATGTAAGTTATACCTTTATTTTTGACAGCCATCTTTTCCTAATGAAACTGTAGATAATTAAAGAACTGATTCAGTGTCCTGAACTGAAGAAAATAAAACAACTGCAGAACAACTCCCACTGAATATGCTGGGATTTTGATCAAGGAGTACCATCGGCATTAATGAAATTCACAAGAAAGAGCACTCAAGGCATTCAGCAACCTTTGCATTCTTGTCCCTTTATCACCTTCCATCCTATTGCAAAAAAGGAGTAAAAATAGTTCAGCAAAGTATGTAAAAACAATATAGACTTTATCTACATGGCCCATCGTAACATGTTAGCAACTGTCTATGGTATTAGCCATTTTCTATCATGCTACATTAATATCATAGAATTTTAGCATTTGATTGCGCTAATAATGCCCTGCAATCATTCAAGCAATTTTCATATCAGATTAGTAAAAATAAAGGCTAATATACTCAGATGCCAGCATGTAAACTACTAATAGAACATGACAAAATTTTTCATATTTTCTTGTATGTTAATGTTTGCCTTTTCCATTTCAACATTTTCCTCCAATTTTTCATTGCTAAACTTGGAGAATTAGTGCATCACCTATCACTTTTTAAATGAAGTGAGTAAACGAGGAAGAATCATGGTAGCAGTCAATTTTTTTATCAACCTTTTATCAAATAAAGAGCTGTGATGAGAAACAATGATGGCTATTGGGGAGGACTGTACGAGAAAACAAAATCAGAAATGATGTAACAAAACCAGGGAAACTCATTTAAGATGTAGATCAAGAAAAATTCCTAGAGGAGTTGTTTTTCTAGGGATACAGTAATTGTCTCAAAGAAGTAGCAAAAGCCCCTTTACATTATACAATCAATGTCAGACTGCAAAAAAAAGCACTACAAGGTGCTATCTAGGGAATATTCCTGTTCTAGGCAGTGAGAGGACCTGGTTGTTTCTGTCTTCACTCTCTCAGATGCTATGATTCAAGACTGGCTTGGAAGATGAAAGACTAATGGTATTTAATGGATTGCTGAGTTCTCCGATTGCTACATGGGTTTTTGCTTTCAGAAATTAAATAATTTAAGAATAGAAGAAAAAGACTGTTGTATAGCTTCTGGATTTTTTTCTTCCTCTAATCGTATTCATATAAAAAGAGTCAAACAAAGCTCTTTCAGAGTCTGCACCACGGAAAAGAATCACTGATAATGCAAGTGGTAGAAAGGCAATGATGCAGCATGCCTACACTAGTGAAAGCAGCTCAGGTGAAGATTTAGTCTTTATTAAGGTTTTTTTCTTTTAATATTCTGTTGTAGTTTGTCCTTCCTTGTATTTTTAATAAGCTTCATAACACCTTTTAAGAAGTTTTTGAAAAAATTTCAGGGTGTCAGGAAAATCTGGAGAGGACTGGTGTGAAAAGAGACCATATGTGCTTAATTGCCTTGGAAACTCCGTAGTCACATTTCATAATCCTCTCAGGACACTTTCTGATCAAGTAGGCACATTTTCTGGAGCTAACAAAGGTTCTGACATACCAGGGAAAGTATTCTGGCAATATCTGGAATAGGGAGAAGGAAAGGAGGGAATGATTAGAGAAATCCAGGCTTGTTACACTATGATACACACTGATATGTAAAAGGTCATATTTCAGGTTTTGCCTTGGACTTGTGCCATCTCTGTGTCTCTTGCCTGTGAAAAGGGCAGACTGAAAGCAGCCATTCCTGAATTTATTACTGCAATGAACAATTCATTTAGACTGAAAGGGTACTAATTGCAGCAAGCCTTGAAACCCATAATTCTTGGGTTTTTTTTAATGAACAAAGTCAATCATTTCTCCTCTACCATCTATTCACCCTCAGACTTCCTTCCTTGTGATCCCAGCAGATGTCATTGAGATCCCAGCAACATTTCTGGCATTTTCTGGTCTGTGTCTTCAACACTCTGAGCAGACTAGCTATGTTTTCTTCCTTGATCTTATTCAGGGAAATGGACAATTCGATTAGTTTTATAGCATCCTGGACTGCTAGATGTCTTCTGCATTTTTTTCATACATGCCATAAACTTGCTATCATTGTTTCTGGCCCTTTTCCATGGGAGATCTTGAGATTCTTGGTGTTGACTGCTATACCTGTTCAACTGAACAACATTGGCTTCACAAGGTGCTTTCCCACCTGCAGCATATCTGAGCTGCAGAAACAGCAAGGCTTCCTCCTCACTGGATATCGTTAGCAGCATCTAGGTGTTTACTTCAGGCTGGAGCGCTTACAGGAAGCTTCTGAAACAAGCTAGGAATAGGTTAAAGTAGATTACTTGATAAGAAAATGCTGCTGTCAAAATAGCCACTCCTGCTGCACACCATACTGTTCATGAAGGTAAGTGGCCTCCAGCAAGTTGGGGTCCCCATGCTGCAAAGTGCACAAAAAAGAGCCTTTACCAGCCCGCTGCAGGAGCTGACCCTTATACTGCCGGCTTTGTTATGCAAAAGCTTTCCATCCACACCGACGGGACAGCAGGCACAGGGTGATATTCCAGCAATTAGCCTGGTTTCATGTCATGTTGGAGATTATAAAAACGTTGGAGATGATAATGTTTGGAATAAGTGTCCCTGTTGGCTTGGCTGTATCTATAGCACACTGCAACCGTGCCTGTTTGACATTAGGAGTTAACAACACTATACTTCATTTTTAACATCCATTAAATGGACGTAATAGCCCAGTAACCCCCACAGAGTTGTGTTGCAAGGATTAACTAATTATTGTGCACTTGCAAAGTGCTTCGAGATCACAAAATGAAATCTACCATTAAAGTGCAAAGTATTATCCTCATGCAGCAGTCAGAAAGCACAGTTTCAGAGAGGCTATGAATCTGTTATGAGTGCGATCCAAGATGTGTCTGTCAGCTGAAGGAAGGACATGAATGTTTAAACATTTATTTAAATATTAAACTACAGGTCTTCGAAACCCATACTCACTACTCCACTGATGTCCTAAGTGAATGCTAGGCATGTACGAGGCATGTGAATCCAGAGTTGGTAACTAAGGATATTCATTTTTCCTAGCATACTGGAAACTTGGATGGAATCTTGGGAGAATCCAGTTCTCAATTTTTCACCTCTGTCTCTCTCCAGAAGAATGACAAATCCCCTTCTACCAAATAAAATAATTCTTAGATGTTCTGGAAACAATATTAGCCTCTTAAAATTGCATTGCATTGCATTATTTGTAGCCACCTGGTGTGAACTATTTCTTGTATCCCTGAGGACCTGCTGAAGTCAGGGCACTCTTATTTCTACCATGCAACACCATGCATCAGACTATAAATGGTTTTTAGTGCTGGTCCGTGTGTCAGATTTCTGTAGGTGTTTTGATGCATGTGGATTTGCCCTGGTAGGACAGAGGTTCTTCAGTCACTTTGGCCTTTGGTGCTCCAAAAATTAGAAAAAAAGGATTGTGCCAGAGATCTTGGCAGATCCCTTCCTGAACTTCCTAGCGGCCATGAAAGGAACAGGCAGGAGAGGGGATTCCCCCCTTCTGCCAAAACCTTAGTGCTGGGTTAGCACCCGACATCTCCCTGCTTGACTGCAGTGCCAGTAATGCAGGCTGCTGTGGCTGTGGAAGTATGAAGAAGAAGAGCAATGAAAGGTTTGAGCAAATTGAAAACAGATTTATAATTTCTGATATTGCCCTCTCGTACTGCTACAGTCACATGTCATATGAATTGTCAGCAAGATGGTAGCTGATAACACAAAAGGCTCAGAAGTGCGAGATTTAAATTAGAAAAGTATTTTCTACTACAGTTCACAGCTCCTCCACAATGACAAATGCTTCTTGCCATGTGAACCCTGAGAACACTGCAGTGGCCATAGAAAATGCAGTTTCTTTTGTAACTGTTTAAAATCCTGGCTTATGTATTATGGAGCAATAAATAAAATTTAATTTTAATGGGGCTGCCAGACCAAATTATCAGTTGGTATTAAAGTGACTGTGAAATGAAGGTGTCAGTGGAGCTATATTGAGTTATTGGGCAGGATCTGGACCATTATCCGATTACTAACTGCAGGCAGGTTCAAAGTGCCACAACTAGTTAAATTTGCTTGGTACTTTACACACAAGGACTTTATTTTCTATTTGCTTCTTGCCTTCGGGGCCAATTCTGAGACTGCGGGACTTCTTCCCTGGTGCTATGTGTGCCCTCCAGAACCTCTTTTGGGTCTTGTATCTTCTTATTCCTATAGACTGGCATCAAAACCTCCTTTTCTGGTGGGCAATTACCAACAGAGTTATGGGTGTCCCCATATGAAATAGTCTCCTGGAGCCCAGCAGAGATGCATATGAGTTATTTTGGCTTAATGCATCTCTGAGACATCCTTGTTCATGGGCAAAAATAGTACGATGTCATGTGGTGCTTTGCATCTTCTTATTGATCCCAAACTCTCCTTTTCCTATTCGTGCTTATAAGTGTGTCTAGATTCTCATCAGGTTTGTCAGAATACAATGATTTTGCAAACTGCTGGGACAAATGGACATCATGGGCTGTCTGAACCCACAGAGGAGACATCAGCTGCCAACATGTAGTTTAGAAGTTCGGCAGTCTGGTTCTGGATGTTGATTGCTTTTTCACTACAGTCCAGTCAAAACCTTGATAACAAACATGCATCTCTTCAGTACTCTTTTTCTTAAAAATGGAAAAATTTTTTATCCATTGTTGTCATACAAGTTACCTTTTTCAAATGAACTATGAAATGCATTTGGAAATGTACTTATTTCCAGTCATAAATTTACTATAAATAAAAAAATCCCCCAGGTATATATTTTAATGTTGGTTTTTATCCAGACTAGCCCACAGAATCGTACAGGTGGGTGAACCAAAGTGATTTATAAAATAATGTTTGTTGTGTTCTATTTCTCTGCTCCCTATTTCTTAGTCTTTCTGGCACACAGCATGTTACCAAGCATTTCTTTGCAGCCATGAGGCCCAGAAGTCTACTTTTTAATGAAAGCTGAGATTCTCATGCAATTTCCTGACACAGGTAATTGTTATTTTAAGCAAAATACCATATACTGTGAAAAGTATGATGAAATTGCAAGAACTGGTACACTGGAAAAAAAATCAGCAAGGAATTACAGTTTCATAGAATTTTTCTGTATATTTAAGTTATGTATTGTTAGTGTCACCTTTTGGGTTCTGCTTTTAAAACTGTTATGTCAGTTCCTGGATAAAATACAATTGCACACAACACTAAAATAGCACCTTTTATATATTGGCTATGGGACTAATATTCTATTTATTTGTAAAGTAAGAAATGCATTTTGTTACTACCATGCTTAGAAATATTCCTAAGAGCCAGACATATGTCAAAGGAATAGGCACATTTCAAAGGAAGAAGCCTCCATAAGATGATAGGACTAATAATTAAATCAATTAAAATTCCTTAGGGAAAGGAGCCAGCTGCCTTCATTAATAATATTAGTAGCAGTTGGAATCACACCATCTGTCTAAAGGTATGGTTAATACTTTTAAGGAGAAATGTCAACTGCTTAAAGAACAATTTTGAGAGGAAGGAAAGGGAGAAAAAGCAAAGATGTCTCTTGGTACCAGCTGTAATTTCTACATCATCAATGGATTCACATCTCTGCTTCTTAAACTGTTTTTGAGAGTCAAACTTTGTTTTCCAGTGCTTTTGTTTTGTGTATATTATATTATATTATATTATATTATATTATACTATATTACATTACATTACATTTCATTATATGTCACGTTATGTTACGTTACGTTATCTCTGCTACTCCATCAATGTGATTAGTTGTAAGCTGGACTTATTTTAACTAAAAGAAATCAGTACTTCCCTATGTTTTGATGTAAATGGGTAGCTTAGCTTTACTGTCTGTCAAGCTCTGAGAAATGGTGCTTGGAAGTGTACCCTACGCTTCTGAAGCACAGAAAGTGTTATGATTTCAGATGTACCTTCTGCCTCAACTTGTCACAAAACTATCACTGAATATTTGCCAGCATCTCACCCAAAGGGAGTGTGAGAATAATGAGTACGTCTTGTTTATTGAATAAGAGTGCAAAAAGTTAAATGGATATTTTGTATTTCTAGGCTTCTACTTGATGAAGCTATGGCTTTTCTGGCACTATGTCTCAGATATAAATGTAATTATTATCTAGGTTTCGGAGATGTGGATGGGACAACTTGCTTGTACTGTTTGAAGAATGGCTCTTATGAAGCTTTTTTAATCCTAGTAAATAGATAGAGAACTCAAAAACTTATAAGTATCTTTTTTTTGTCTAGTCTAGTCTGAAACTGGGACTTGCCCATTCCCCTTACCAGTAAGTTTGAGGATTCATGAGTTCTTCATGTCTGTGTTTTACTGGGGTGATCGTGTACTGCCCACTGAATCCTGTCTATGTGGAGTAGCTATTGAATACACTCAACAGATTAACTATAGCTTTTACTGCTGATTTCATTATTATTCTGTAATTAATTCAAAATTCCTCAGAAAATTATCAGTAAGTCAACTTTTTTACCCACTTCCTACTCTCAGCTTGAAGGACCCCCTAATTTTAGTTCCCCAGCTAACATCCTTAGGCATAATCACTTCTTGTGTCTTCCATATTTATCTTGAGAAGCTTTCAGGGGTTTTTTTTTTTGGCATATGCTGAAATTCAAGTGGCACATTTTTTCATGTAGAAAATTTTTCTCTAGCGAAAAGGGGAAAATTAGAGAGCCATGATTTGAGCTCCAGAGTAAACCAGACAGTAGGCATTAGAGCATTAGAAGAGACTTTGAAAGAAAGAATAAATGAAAAAGTATTAGGAGGTATTAGTAAATGGAAGATGAAGTGAAACAGCAACGTGATTTCCCTAAATCTTTTGCCAAACTAAAAGGGCATCTTCAGAAGTTTTAGTTAAACTTATACTTATGAGAAAGCTAATCTATAGATAGATATAGATTAGAGATAGAGATAGAGGTAGAGGTAGAGATAGATATGGACAGATAAAATCTGTCTGACTTCAGTAAAACTTGTGATATGTGGCTATAATGGAAATTCTCAGTTAAACTGGCAAAATGAGGATTAGTTGGCAAAGTGTGACATGAACATGGAAATGAAAGAATAGGTGGCCAATGTTCGTGCTGAAAGGAGAAGCATCAGACAGGAGGGCAATGAGAGTTGACTTCCTTATGGCACTAGTATTCAGTCCAATCTTCATCAATAGTGACTTAATCATTAGTCACTTTGGCAACTTGGCAGAAGAAGTAGTACTGTACTAACGGAAATTTGCAAATGCTCAAAATTAGGAGCAGCACTGGAAGCTTGGAGTACAACAAGGGGAGTGATGAATCTTGATAATTGGAATAATAAGAACTAGATACAATTTAAGGTAGAGAGTGCAGAGTGTTTAATTTAGGGACTAATAACATAACATATTTTTCTAACTATTAATTTTTTTCCCTAAAAAATCTGAAGTTGTTGTTCATTGGATGACTTGAAGCCATTGGTGTTGATATAGCCATTGGAAAAGCACAGGTGAAGTATTTCTACAAGGGACAACCCATCTGCAACACTTTGTAAGGCTCTGGTTGCTCCTATGTGGGAAGAATGAAATCAAACCAGAGGAGATCCCAGAGGCTGAGACGGAAGATAAGAGAGCAAACAGGCTGTCCTGGAGGAAGGGAAGAAAACAGCTTTGCTTATTTAACTGAACAAAGCAATAGCCAAAAGGCCATATTATTGCCTCTGTTTATGTGACAGAGGCAAACACCAGGGAAGGAAAAAAGCTATTTATGGAAAAAGGTAGGACTAGAGCAGAAATAAATGGTTAAAAATTGCTATGTATGAACTGAAAATCAGCTGAAGATTGTGAAGCATCTGGGGAATGAATTTCTGGAACTGTAAGAGTTATCAGGAAAGAGACATTTATTAAAATAATCACATGACGTGATAGCATTTGATGGTAGAGCAAGGGACTTGCAAGGAAATAGACTGACTAACTGGCAGGAGATGTCTGTCAGTCATCCAGTCTACACTCATTTTCCCCTACTTATGTCCTTGTTTTCCCTTCCCCCAACTTTTACAGCTTTTGTGATTTGATGACTTACAGTTTCCCATGGCCCAGAAAGAGAATGCAGCTTTCATGCAGATTGAGTTACCCTAGGAAACACCAGCACGTCCACCTTAGCTGCTATCTCTGATTTTCCTTTCAGAAAATATATCGTCAAAAACAGTGGTAACAATGAAAAAAGAAATCAGGAGTTGTTGAGTCTGTGATTAGTATTAATAAACGATACAATTTCATGAATTATCTGTCCTGTATGGGCATTTATTGAACTTGAAATTTCTTTTTTACAGCCTTGCTTAAAGGTGAACAGTTTGAATTGCCAAAGTGTGCGTTAATATTATTTTTTTACCTTTGAAACAGTCCACTGTGCTTATAATAACAGCATCCAGCAGAAAGCTTCTCTATTTGGGTGCAAACTGCTCTGGCAAGTAGTGCCAACTCCTACTATGCATCAGGCAGAAAATAGCAGGGATGATTTAAAACCATCATTGCAATTTTGTACCTTGGACCCTCTCACTCAAAAACTGATTGTGTCTCTCCATAAAAGAATATCAGTGTTTTGCTGATTTTTTTATTAAGAAAACTATGACTAAGAGCTCAGTTGGCCAATGCTGGTACAGGACTCTCTCAGTCTCAGCACCTTTTGGTTTTTGAGCATATTTTTCAGACTTTCTTTCCCATTTTACATCTCCAGGGTAGTTGATTTACCTTTTTCTTGGAAGGTTATTTCTTTTCCTGGATCTGGTTCTGCGCTGACTTGCTTCATTTTTCAGTGGTACAAACCCATTGATGTCAACTAAGTTGTGTTGGAGGAAGAGACTGGGAAGTATGTCAGGGCATTTTAATCCCTGATAGATACTTCTTTAAGGACAGATACGAGGGCTCAGATAGATTCAGGTGTCATGTAAATAAACCATTTCAAGGAATAAACAGGGAAGAATGAGTACCCTGATGTCCATGAGACGTCCTGTCTGGGTGAGTTGAACTGATATTTCTTTCATTTCCATGGCCTTCTTGTGAAACCCCAAATGTTTTTGGTTTTTTTTTAAAAAAGAAGCAGTTCCAAAGAAGAAACGTGCATGAAAATTTAAAAACAAAATTATTTTATGTCTGCAAGAAAATCAAAACTTGAACATTTCCTTCACTGTTTTTCATGTTGACCAGTTGTGTTTTGATTTCTTGGTTTTGAATATTTCTGCACCCATTAGAAAGATCATCTGGGGGATTTTAGCCATCAGTAAAGCCTACCCAGATTATTTACACAAAAATGTTCTATTGGAAAGTGTTGATTTTCAGAGATGAAGATCCGCAAATGTACCTTTTTTGATTAAATTTTTGACCATCATGCAAGTGTCCCTACAGAAAACAGCCTAGATTTAGTCTTCTGTGGCAACTCTGGTGCGCGGTTGAGAAATACTGGACTTTATCAGTGTCTACAGCTCTTCGTTATATTGTCATTTTGGATCCTTGAGTCTTATTAAGGCAGAGGTTTTGTGAGATACATGATTTTTTTTTATGGAGGATCTTAAATTTCTGCCTTACAGTCAAGGACTCCTGTACCATTTGTCTCTGTTTTATGAAACTGATTAAGGAAAACTGTTGTAAGGCATTTTAGGGGACCAGCGAGAGTTAGGCAATGCTGTAGTCCTCAGGCATGAGGTCAAACTGCAGGCAGTGCTGCCCTAGAGCTGTGGATCTAATAAGCCCTTGCAGCCATCTGCTTGTGAGACAAGTGCCTCCAAGATCAGGGAAAATACTGGTTTAGAAGCAACATTGTCCAGTGGCATCTGTGAAAAGAAGCTTTGGAATCTCCTTCTCTGTCAAGGCAGAATTTTAATTTTTTTAATTTTTTTTTTTTTTTGTGTGTGTGTGACATAACTCAGTCAAATCAGTTCCCTCTACTTGTCAAGAGCATATCCAATTTGATAGCAGAGGCTCACCAACCACAGCAAGACACAGCTTGGTACAAACTGATTTACTAATTTGCTAGCTTTCTCTGCACTGTACTATGGCACACAAAATTGCAACTCTCAAATAGCAGCATTTTTTTATTTGTCATAGAAAAAAAAATCTAATGTGCAATGTTTTAGCATGAGAACACATGCAGCAAAATCAGGTGAGAGGGAGACACAAAGTTAATGAAGATGCTACATTAAGAACAGAGCAAAGCAGAAAGTGTACATGTATGTTTCTGGTTCGTGAGACTGAAGGAGCCTGTGGCAGTGCAATAAGCAGGAGAGTCTTTCCATCAGTTCACAGATGTATAGTGAATAAATTAATTTCCTTTGCAGTTTATTAGGGCTCAGGCTGTGTGAGACTGGAAGTATGGAAGATTTCCTGTGCATTATTTGTACATAAATTCAGACTTCTAGTGGCTGCCTCCCAAATGGCATGCTGGCTTCATGTTATTGACTGTACCAGCCTAACAGACATATCAGAACTTACATGTATACTTTAGTTGTGCATAAATTGACAGTAGCTGCTAATGTTTCTTATCATGAGGCTCTGAGGTGAGTTTTCATAGGCTAGCTTTGTCATTTTTACCAGACTGTTATGAATTCTAATAATAATAGAATATTTACTTATAATTTAGAGTATTTAAATTAATTGGCTGTTTTCAGTCCTTTAATATTAGATTGATTTTGCTTAATGAGTGTAATTTAGGGGTCTGTGTGCTTGTGTGTACTAAATATTGTTTATTGGCAGTTATAGGTAATTCTAGCCTTTCATTGACTTTATGCAAACATCATTCTGTTAAACTAGTCTGAGGACAGAATTGGGCTCTTTCTCTCTTTGCTAAGCAAGTTTTTTGAGTGGGAATTCATTTAAGCCTGTCAGAGCATTTGTGACAAGGAGTTTCTGAACCTACAGCCTGTGTGCAAATGCCCTGGAAATGGCTATGCAGGAGTAAATGAGGGTCTGATTCATCTTCATGGTAATATACTAATTAGAAGCATTTTCGGGCCAGGGAGCTTTAGCTCAGGCCTTGGAGCTGAGACGACTTCAATAGAGAAGGTGGATGTAATGACCTTATGCTGCAAGGTGGATTACTTCAGTCACATCATCACTTTTAATTCTTCTTGATCCTTATTGCAGCTTTTTGATGCTGTGGAGCATGGGGCTCTTTTGAAACCCTCTGCAATACCACTTTGCAAGTATAAAACAGGTGTTTCCCAGAACGTTTTCAGTGTGAATTGGGGTAGCTTCTGGCATTTTGCCTTGTCTGTAGGTATCTGCATGTAGGGTTGTGCCTCTCTGCGTTTAGATTTCTGTCTCATATATTTCAATGCACTCGTTCCATTTCTGAGTTATTTAGTCTTAATTGAACGTTAAGGCTCTGTGTACAAGGCAGGGGAGGGAGTGCACTGTGATACAGCATTCGCTAACTGCTTTCTGGTGAATGTGGGGTCCCTAACTCACAGGCAATAAAGCCTGAAGCAGTTATGATGCCCTGAAGCCTCATGAATGAACTGTGAAGATAAATGTATTCCACCCTGTCATTTTCCATATTAGTATGCAACCTTTCTGCCAGATATTATTAGCAATACTAAGTCAGTGCTATCTAGAGGCTTCCTTTAAAATAAATACAATAATTGTACTGAGCCCCCAGCTAAGGTCATATCCACCCCCAGGTTTAAGGAACTTAACCTACATTTACAGGTGTTTTTCCCAAATTTGCAAGTACTCAGGGGTCTTTAGAAATATGGAAGGAGAAATACTATTTTGTGGAAACAAATAATCCACAAGTGCCACAAATGTAATTAATTTCCGTAATCATGAGACTGATCATATAAAAATAGTTACACAAACAAAGAAAGACCAAATAATACCTGAAGGGCTTGGCCAGCTCCATGTCATGGTTGTTAATCAGGTAGTTGGGGTTTAAAGTCTTGAAATTTAATGCATGCTCTTTAGGCTTTGGCCAGGTCTCGGATACTTACATCTGACCTTCCATAAGTTAAACATCTTATGCAAGTGAAGTGTCCCCACTGGTGTGGGAGAAACATCTCCAGACTGCAGTCCATCTCATCTCCAGTTAAGTGTCTAAAAAGCACTTAGAAATAATTGTCCTTCCTTGCTGTGAAGGTAGCTTGAATGACCAGCACAAATTTGATATCTGATTTCAAGATGGCAGAGGCTAGGAAGTGGCTAGGACCGGCTCATCTAGAGCCACATGGCCACAAAGGCTGGAGGGGACCTCTGGACACTACCTGCTCCAACTCCTGTACAAGGCAGGGCCAGCTTAGCTCTGCTCTAAGTTGGTTTTTAAGTATGTCCGCATTTTGACTATTGCCTCCTGTTGTGAGGTTTCAGGGTGTCTGAGGAGAGAGATCACAGGTGCTGACTTTCCTCCCCATCTCTAACAGCTAAACATTGAATTATTTCTCTTCAGTTAGAAAGTAAGATTCCTTAGTCTCTGTAAATGCAACAGTTAATAGCAAATTAGACAAGCCTTGTGATAAAATAGCAAGATTTGGCAATGCAGTGTCTTCCGCAGGTGATGCTAGGTTGCTCCAGTGCAACAGCCATCACTTCACTCTGCAGAAGGCAAAATGTCTCAGTGGGTTTTGCTAGTCTGAACTGGAACAAGGCTCCTTCTTGACCTGGCATAACCCTGAGCCCATGAGCAAAGCACGCCAGTCCTGAGCTGAGCTTATCTGTTCAAAGACAGCAGGGACCTGGAGCAGCTGCCCTGCTCCCAGTGTGGTGATGGCACAGGATCAGAGGTTGCACTGCTGAAAAGCCCGGTCACAGGCCCCTGGGTGCTTTTCTGCCTGCCAAAATCTGCATCAGTGCCTGTTGTGAGATGCCTTCCTGGGTCTGGGCTGGCTGTGTCAGTACGCTTGAGGTGTGAGCACAGCGAGCTCCCATCTGCCTGCAAAAAGATGGCTCGGGCACTCGCTGTGTGCCCTTTCCTCAGCCTCCTCGGTCATCATTTGTGAGTCTCTGCTGACATCTTTTCAGGTTTTGTCATCTCTCCGATTAAGCGAGGATGGGGCAGAGTATTGCAATGCCAGTCTCACCAACGCACGCACAGAGCAAGGCCAATCTGGCATTTAGCTTTTATTGTATGTCAAGGATCATATTAGTTCCTCTGCCACTACATGTACCCCCAAATTCACATAGAGTCTGCTACCTTTGAAAGCCTTAAAGTTTGTCACCCTGTCCTCAGAGGCGTTTTGTAGGAATTTTTCGTGGTTATATTTGATTTTATTGAAACACGTTCTCTTAATTGTGATCTTGCAACATCATTATTCAAGGCATAGCTATTCTATAATTCATTGCCATAGCTGCGTACTGCTCCATGAGTCTGTGTACCACCGGCAGTCTACAGAGGCTGGTGTTAATAAAACTACTGAATAGTTTTGGAACAAGAACTAGTCCATGGGGGATCTCATTAGGAAGGTCCATCTTTGATGTCTCCTTACCGATAGATCTCAAAATATAAAAAGTGAATCAGATTTTAATCCAAACAGGTTGAGCTCCCTCAGTTTCAGTTAGTGCCTATTTAAAACCCGCAAAACATCATGCAACACAAACTCTTGGATAAATTCATGCATATCATATTATATACTATGTCAAAACTATTTTATTGACCAGATATGTGATCATGCAAAAAATAAATCAAGAATTTTATAACTTCTGCTTTTCATGAAAACATTCTTATGATTGTTCTGATTATCTCTAATTCTGGACTCTAATTCTCTAGTTGCTTCCCAGTTTAGTTGTTTTCTTCAATGTTACTTTTGTGTAACTTTACCTAAAGTTGCTCCAACTGATCTGATCTATAAATTCAATCCAAGCCAAGCTTTGTACCCTGTGTTGTAGATCTCTTTTGGAAATCCTCTGTCAGTTTATTATCATTCATTAAAAACAGTGATTTACAATTCAGAGAGTTCCTTGCATAGTTCAGCTAGGATTCTATGATTTTAGTTATCCAGGCCTGTTTATTGGAAATACTTAGCTTTAGCCACTGTTGCCTTTCAAATTTTTCTTTCTTTCTTTCTTTTTTTTTTTTTTTCTTTTTACAAATTACAGGCTTTCTGTTCTGTTGCTTGTTATTTGCTCTGTTCTAGGTATAGAAAGAAATGTCCGCTGACACATTTCTTCCTTTTTGACTCTTTCATCTACAATTATACCATCTCTAATATTCTATAATAAGAGTGGAATTAAACTTCTGATCAATACAGAGTAAAGCACTACACACAGCATCAATAGGCAGAAATGGTTTTTTTGTAAGTAAAGACTGCTAAGCTATCAGACATTGTTTTCTCCTGTCTCTTCATCCTCTGGCTTTGTAACTTTCAAGTAATATGAGATTTTAGAAAAAATTAGAAACAGCTATGGATAGAATTTAGATGCCCTGATTTTTATTTACCTTCACTTGCTAATCGTCAAGATGGGTTATGGCATGAAACAGGGATCCAGTTTGGAGATTCTGAACTCTTGCTTTGAAATCATCAGAACAAGTTCACATTGAGGAAGGAGAGAGGAGTATGTCCAAACAATAGAAATCAGTTTTGCAACTGCTAGCCTCTGGAAAAAGTAAAACATAAACAAGGGCTCAGGGTCTGACCACAGGCGTATGCATCCCAGCATACAGGCAGATATAAATGCAAGAAATTGAAGCTGAGCTAAAGAAAAAAACCTAGCTCAGTCCTTCTTAGCTGTATTGGTCATCCAGGATTAATGAGATTAAATAAACTAAAACAGTTAGTCATTAAGACCAACAGGTAAGAGGGAGAGTGCTGAGTAGAATGGTAGTATTTTTACAATATTTTTTTAAGCCTAAATGTACAAATTAAAGGAGATTACTTTGCCATAATAACCATGTAAATACATTCTGTGAGAACTGGAACGAGTATCTTTTATGCCATAATTGCTAGGAAGGCATTATGCTGCTCTGCATATTTGCTATTTCTCCATGAGGCATTTCCAGATCTTTTGTTATTTGTTTAGATGACGTGTAAATCAGACACATGCTTATAATTTCACTTATGCTTTTAAACAACATGTAGTTGCATAATTATCCTTTTAACTACCATTATTGCCCTCTTTGGGCAATAGGGTATCATTTGTAAGGTCATTATCACTCTGTAAATTCTGCACAAACTGTATGTACAGTGTATAACCGATATGGTAGTATGTAGTACATAAGTATGGAGACCAGGAAGGGTCAGCCTGAACCTGAGCTTATAAAACTTTGAGGAACCTTATGGAGGAAGTGTCCAAACTGCAGAGCACCAGTCCACAGGCATGCAAAGCTCACATTAATCCAATAAATAACAAGTTTTACTTAAAAAGTATCTGCTAGAAATAAAGAAGAACTCATGGGTTATTAACAATAATTTTTTTAAGAGACACTGTCAGCTCTGCTGTGCTGTGGCTAGTGCAAGAGCCTTATAACATGGCTTTGCATCAAGAGAGAAATCAGTGCTGGAAAATAAGACAGTGCAGCTTATTGTATATGCAGCACTCTTATGCTGGCATGAGGAAACTCACAAACAGCATGTGTGCAAGCCCCTTCTTCAGGAATCAGAGAGACATCTGTTTGATTTTTAGGATTTTTTTTCTTTCAATATTTGAGGTATTTGAGACAGTTGAAGGCAAAACACTGCTTGTTATAATTTCCCAAAAGAAGTGCTATCAGAAAAGCAATGTACCAAAACATTTCTTTGGTACATCGATTCAATGTACCAAAACACCAGCCTCAGGAGGTCTGCCAAAATACTTTATAGAAGTGTTTGTTGGGCTCACTGAATCATTAAAAGTTCTTCAAATTATCATTTGCTTGTCATTTCCTAAACCCACCTTTTTGCCTTAAATAGATCAAGAATTCTAAGCAAGACATAAAAATGTCAAAAAATCATCAGGCTATACTTTGAACTTTGTGTTGTATCAAACATATACCTTTGTCTATTTCTGTTGCTACTTTTTGATAATAAAATTTTTTTCTTGTTCTTATGGGCATCCTTTAGCCAAATCCCTCCTTGCAGTGCACATTGTCAGTGATGTACTTCCTGGATAATCTACAAAGGCAGACATTTACATATCCTAAAACTGAGGTGTTAAAAAGAAGAAAAGAGTAGTACAATCAAGTATTTCTTAATCCAGTTCCAAAGTTAAAAATAATTTTGACAGGCTCTGAAAGGTATTTCACTGGGTTCCCTCTGCCCAACTTTCTGATAATGTTACACAGTGGGCAGGAAGCTCATTTGATGAAGATAAGTGATCTGCCCTGGATTAGTTTTTCTCTTTTAAGTTTCATAGTGTCAGAAGACATCCATCTCATGATAACCACTTCTTTAATATGGGGTAGGGGGGAAAAAGGATTGTGGCATAAATATAAAAACTCCAATCGAATAGGCAACATGCTTTTATCCCAAATGAAATTAAACATGTTTTGAATTGAGATGGACCAGCTGCAGATCAAATAAAGTCCCTTTGTCATGTCTTGAATCAATTAATATCTTCAGATAAGAGCTAGTGATTTGTGTTTGGCCAAATTTTCTCCTACAGAAGCACATGTTTAAACATGCATAATTTAAAACAGAATAGGGTACTGAAGTTATAAGATTTTATATGTTATTCTGTTGTATGTACCACAGCACAATGACCCATACAGAAAATGAGGTAACTACTGATGAGTACTACTGTTAAATGATTTCGCTTTTTTTTAACAAAGGGGTGAACAAAGGCACGTGCAAGCCTTGCGAGCAGCATAGTCTCCCTAATGTGGAATTTTATGGTCTCCAACAGCCAGCAAGACCAGACCAACGATCTGTCCTACAAGCAGCCAGTGAGATGTTTCCCGCAAACTTAACTTATGTAAATAAACACAGCTCATTCAGGGAGGGTTGGAGAAGAGGAGGTAAGAAAAAGAAAAATAAGGCACATTTTCTTCCTGCTGCTGCACTACTTCTTCCATCACACTGAAAACTCCTGGCAGGCAGAAAGCGTTCAAGTTCAAAACAGTAACCAGTCTACATCATCAGGGAGATCTTTAACAAGTCTGCTGTGTTTTAATGGAGAAAGGTAGTCTGGTGAAGGAAAAGAAGCGCTTATTTATTGTGGCAGATAAGACTGCCCAAGGCTGCACTTGAAAGGTTTTAGGATCATCCCTCAGCCATCAGTACTCTTCTCTGATGAATTACAGAGAAGCTTAGGTACCTTTGGACAAGATTGAGTTTATTTGTGTCTCCATTTGTTGCAAAGCAGTGGTGATTTTGGAGGATACCACAAGTGGAAGCTCATTTAAGGACAATAAGCATGAACGAGGAGTAGCAGTCATGCCATCATTGGCATTGGTTGCTCTTGGTACCACAGCAGCAGAGGCAGCTTTCAGAGAAACGGGGAACCCACCAGGCTTCACCATTCACAGTTATGCACGTTGGTTTTGCCAATGCTGCACAGAGGGAAGGAGGCTATAGAGTAACTCAGCCACCAAACAGTTTGACTTAAAATAGTTAAACTTTGCCTGGAGAACCTAAATACTGAAAAGGGGATGATTGTTAATAAGCTTTTCTAAGGCAGACATACTTTGAAAAGTATAGGTACACCATATATATACTCACATTAAATTATCTTTTTAAAATTTTCCCTTTTTACTGGTAGAATAAAGTCTAACTTTTTTTTTATTATTTGACTTCGCATGCAAAAGGAGAAAGACAAGTAAAAAAACATACATTTTTTGCTTTATATTACAACATAATTCTTGTCTAAGTTACAAAGTTACTACAGAAAATTATGCTTTGGGAAGGAGTGGTTTGAGGCTGTTTTGATGAGACAGGCAACATCAGTACAGAGATAATTATAGTCATTCTTTCATTTGCTCTGTCTAGAAAACGCCATATTTTTATCAGATTTCATTCTGTGTTTTCTCCCATGGTAGGAAGTGTAAGTCTTTCTATTCAACTATGTCAGACTGTTGGAAATTTTCTGTTTTCTTACTGTTGTGACTGACAGGCCTATTTTTAGGCCATCCTGAAGATGCTTAGAGTGAGTGACACAGTGATATCTCAACGAGAAGTGCCTCAAGTGTGAACATTACAGTACAAAGTTCTGAAAGGTGTTTGCATCCAGGAAAACCAAGTGCCAAGCAAAAACTGAGCTCCCTGGGGTCTCTGTGCAACTTCTTGTGCTTGGCAAGCTCCAAAGCTGTTTTCAGCCTGTTTTCCTTCGTCCTGGTGTCGTGGTCCCTCTTAATTCACTTGGCAGCTCATGCCATGTCAAAGGCCACTGATCTTTCCACTCTGATGACAAAAAGACTGGAAACAGATTGTGCTTGGAGAATTGGTTCCTGGGATAACAAGAGTGATAAACTGGAAAACTAAACTCCCAGTATTGTCTAGACCGTATTGTTAACCAACTTTCTTTTAAAGAGTAATAAAGAGACTCACTTCCATGTACTCTAAAGTCCCTGGAATATAAGCAGCTTTTAACAGACCTGGATTTTTTTTTTCCCCTTTAAATTAAAATGAAATCCATTACTCTTGCAGACTGCTGCCTACATCACAGAGCTTCTTGTAGGGCATGTTTCACTAACAAGCTAAAGTCCATACAGGCTGGTGTTCTAGGAAAATTACTTTACTAATGCCAAAAACCACCCCACACCCAAAACGAAAAACCCAAGTGCATCAAGGCAAATGCATTTTCAAGTATCACACAGAAGCGGGAAAACAGATTGCTTGAGAGGGTGCTAAAAGTATTAACCAATATTTCTAGGGTGTCATTAGGTCACCTGCCTCTTTCATGCAACTATGCAGCTTTAGCAACACCTACAGTTTCCCAATGGGAATGGCAAGTATCAGATCTTTGATTGCAAATCTGATTGCAAATCAAGAGACAGTTTAATTTTTGCTGAAAAATGAGAACACCCACTGAGTGTAAAAACTTTCCAGATTCTCAGTATTAGGTTAAAAATTAGCTTAACTTGGATGATACCTTGGGTGGAAGTAGTCGACTGGCACAGAATCATTAGCTAACAGAAGAAAGCTCCATTTTGGCAGCAGTGTCTCTGACATGATGTTTTTCTGTGCTTTTCTTTGTCATTTTATTTCTTTTTTTTTCCCTAATATATGTACCTGGTCAGTTTCTTTTCTGAGTTCTGGAATAAGAAGCCATGGGTATTTTGTTTAAAAACTTCCTATAAATAAATGCAACATTTTGGCTTCCACATTTTCAGAGGTTTTGTCTTCTGTATATTAGAAATTCACACTCTGCACCTGAAGATATGCTATGACAGTATCAATCCAAAACACCAGTGAAGTCCATCAGAACTTTTTCCTTTGACATCTTTGCTGTTTCACAGCTGGCAAAAAGGCATAAAATTCTGCCTTTTTTTCCAGTCACTGGGTGACAAATACAAGTGAGGCTTTAAATTCCTAACTGAAAAAATGTTATGCAGCAGAACTATTACATGATGGTAATGGTAGTCTGGATGAAGAAACAGACGTTAATACCCTATTCATCTGCTTATCTCTCTTAATTTTAGATACTGGTGTGCCTGCCACGTCAAAACCTCCATGTCTGCAAGTGTACTTATCCTTAGAATACTTTCATGGTGTAAGGAAGTGCTGTTGTGCCTCTTGCACAGCCTAACAAATGAAACATTGCTTTTTCAGATGCTGTCTAGATGAAAAAAATTGAGCAGCATCTCTTTTGCAGAACAATTTAATAGTCATTACAGGGGAACTATCTATTTGGGATTAAACTTTGCTTTGGGGTAATTGTTTCATTCAAAACCCACAATAATTATTTCAGAATATGATAATTTTATTAAAAAATATTTTCCATAAAGATGTTTATTGCCAAGAAATCAAAATATTCTGCATTAGAGATACCACACAGATTCAACCACATAGGCAAAAATCTAGGGACTTGCTTATAGTCACATAAAATATCTTCTCAGCAAGGAATAGATTAATTTAAAAAAAAATATTTCTCTCTCTTTCAAATCTTTCCCTTTGAATTAGGCAAAGGGAATGAATAAGATTATTTTACAAAGAGTCAAGAGGCTAGTCATATTTTTTTACAAAGTTTTCAAATATGTGTTTCATTTTGTTCTGCACGTACTTTCTCCATTCAGAAAAGGAGGTGCATGTCTGCTGGTCAGCAACTCTGATCAGGACAACATTTCTGGATCTGCAATAAGCAGATGTGTGTATGCGGTTTTAAGCTATGGATGCTATTTACATTAACATATTACATTTTGAAAGTTTCTTACTCTTCTAAGCATTTTGTTAATTTCATTGGGTAGCTCCCCCATCATGCACCTTGTTGAGAGAAAGAATAATAAAGTTAAGACACTTGACCTTTCCCAGCTTTGGCCTTGTCCTGGATTTCTGGATCATCACTGTACCATTTTTACAATTTATGTAATTTGCTGACTTGCAGGTAAAAAATTCGATAAGTATTCTATAGTCGAGAAGCAAAAATAAACACAATTCTGACTCAGTACACTGAAACTATTGAGTTTTTTTATTGACCCCATCTGATGACAGTTTTGACTCATTATTTCTGAAGGTCATGTGATAATTGCATATTTTAGACTGACTTCATTAAAATCAATACCTGTCTACTGAATTTACCATTGTTAAAATTTCACTTCCATCTTTTATCTCCAGATTGTCCACTTATTCTTCCCAACTCCCAAGAAATGCTTTTAAGAAATAAAGGTGGAATGTCCACTCCACAAATAATTCAGCAAAAGCATGTTAGAAATAAATTGTTAACAGTATTTGCATTAGTTGGGGTGATGAGCTAATGAAATATCTTACTCCTTCAAGTACAACAAAATGCCATCCCTGTCCTAGAGTATAAAACAAAAGCCATGAGTTAGATCCTGACCTGAAGGGGAAATTAGTGAGACAATATTGATGCTATCATAACTACAGCCTTAGAACTATCTAGTCTTTCTTGAGAGTTAAAAATGTAAAACCAGCCAAGTTCTCACACAAAAATATATCTTAGCGTGGTTTGCCAACATGCCAATGAAATAATGAAATGTAAACCAGAAGTGTTTCTTTTAGAGACAAAATTTAGAATACATTAATTTTCTTCTCATGATTCTATGTTCATTTCCCCTTCAGCCAACATTTAATATCCAGAGCCAGTGCACACGCAGGCAAAACATGAACAATTGTGGTTATGACTGTTGCATTAACAACTCTTGCAAATTCATCAAAACTGTGAGTAGAGAAAAGCTATTAATTAATGGGCAGTATTACCATACCTAAAAAGTTGTGAGAATTTTCAATGAGCTGTCAAAAGAGAAGGGAAATGCTAAAGAAGTGTACTCACATTTCTGACAAAAACATTAGTAAAAAATTCTTTTTTATTTTTGCATAAATAAAATTAAATGACAGATTTTCTTGCCACTTCTAATCCTTTCACAGTTGAGAATAACTGTTTCTGGTAAGTAAATGGAAATTATTTTCATGCTGAATAAAATGAACATTACATGAAACAAGGTTTTAAAAAAAATTAAGTTTTCTTTGGAAAATTAATACGAAGATTAGGTTAAATTCAGCAAGAAACAGTTTCCTTCTGGGTAGTTTCTTAACTACAAACTCTAGAAGAAGCCTGAAAAGAGAGTGTATGAGAACTGGAATGATTTGTGACAGATGAGAACTGAAGTCACACAGAATATAAACAAAACAGTTTTTATTAAGCTGGTAGACTTTCACACTTTCCTTCAAAATTGTATAGTAATAGCTCTTCAGACCTAGTCCATCTTCTATTCTACTTCTACAGGAGTCCTTTAGTGAAATTTTAGCTTAAGCCAAAAAAAGGAATAAATTTTAGTCCAGCTGTGACTTCTGACAAGATCACCAATATTCCATCACTTAGCTACCAAGTTACAGAGATTATTTTGTATGTTCCACAGGGCATTGTGAGGCAATATCAAATATCAAATAAAGGAACAAAGACAGCAGACATGACTTGGTTTTTGCAAACCCATTACCTCAAGAATTAAGCCTATTAGGTACTAAATTTGCAGATCTGGAGTCTGAAGCTTTCTGTGCTGGAGTAAAACTGTAGTAATCCATTTCTTTTCAATGAAATTATATCAGTTCAAGGCTAACGTGAGAGGAGAGAATTAGATCCGCTGTATGAAACTGACATATCACATTTGCATTTGCATATAATATAAGTTTATAAACTTCAGTCCTGGATATCAAGCATACATTTGCATATGTTTGTATTGTTTTCCCTGCGCAAAGTACACAAATATAACATTATAAATATATATGATTGATCTATAAAATATAAAAAGTTATAAAATATCTATAGATTTATAGATGCATGTGTGTATGATTTATGTATAGCTGATATTTAAATGTATACCTGCATGCACATTTTTGTTTGCTTATATGCGATACATCTATTACATACAGTTGATAAGCAGTATTTAAATGACAGATGTTTATGTTTATGGCTGATATACAGACATTTGTGTAGATAGGTACATGATGGTATAGCTGTCTTCCCTTGCCTGCTGAGGCGGTTTGCTAACTGATGGAAAGAGCCACACAGGTCTTAATAGCTGAGGTACAGCTTCATAATCTATATTATTTTAAATAGTACCTATACTTTATTCTATCTTGTATTGAATGGAGGATTGCTGTTGGATTTCAAACAGCTATCTCTATGTTTTGTCCTCAGCTTGCAGGCTTTGACTGATAAACTTAAGCAGATAAAATAAACAGCAAATGAGATCAAATATGTCATCCCACTGCACTCACAGTCACTCAGCTGTGCATTTCTAATGGCTTTGCATGCTGGTAAACTGTCATTTAGTTGCAGTAGTTTACAGGTGACTCAGCCAAAGAAGCCTACACCCTGAAGGCTGTCAGTTTCTACGTCAGTGGTCTCTAAATCATACATTTCGGTCTATAAAATAATTCTTGGACAGCAACGGAGTGTCAAGCTTGGCTTTCACAAATAATGGTAGGAAAACTTGTCCAGGGCCCACACCCTACAACTGACATAATGCTGAAAAAAATGCAAAGGTTATTCCTATTACTAAGATAATAATCTAAAATGAAAATTCAGCTCACTGCAGAACTACAAAGGATATAATTTTGCAATCTCATTCGGATGCTTTCTGTTAAAGAGAGTGCAGTTAACAGGCATATGTGTTAATGCTACTTTACACTTTATGGAGGGCAGAGGTCCTTCATCTGGGACTAAATGACATTTCCACTCATTTTAAAGTCCCTTTACAGGCCTTACAGGTATGAGGAGTGGTTTAAGGAAGCCTTAATATAAATGAGCAGTTGTCTCAGTACATTTCCAGAAGAGCTTGACTGGCTCGTAGCTGTATTGATTTATAAAAATAAAATCAGTCTGCAAGTGCATTGTATTAGCTATACAAAGGTAGCTACAGAGAAGAGTACAAAGTTTGATTCATCCAATTCTGCATTTATAAAATAATGTTTTTCCTTGCACAAAGTGCATTTTTGAATTATACAAATATTGATCCAGTTCAGAGCGCTGAAAACTTGCACAAAATGTGTGGTGGAGTAAGAACATTTTCCTGAGAGTTGTATTTTCTGCTCTAGATGATTTCAGTATTTTCTCAGTAATTGTACACGTTAATGTTTATCTGAACACACTAGACATCCATGGACTGGTGACTTATTAATTCCCCTTGAAAGCTAAATTACTCAGGAGGAGGAGAAGCGGTGCTGGGATTATTTTATTTAGAGTATCAGGAACTATTTAGAGAAATCACAGAGGTGATTTAGCAAAGAAAAGAAAAAAAAGAATTGCCACTGTTTCTTTGCAAAACCAAGGGTCTCTGACCCATTAAGCATTTTTGGATTAGTATTCCTCTACCCAGTGCATCCTCAACTAGGCCACTGGAAAATTCTTGCTTTCATAGTTCTCAGCGTATTCTTAAATTGAACAGGTCTGGGGCCAAAAAAACCTGAAGAAATTATTATTTTGGTAGTAGTATAGTATTATTAGGCCTCTTCAGCTGCAGCAGACCAGTAGTCCTTGGTCATAACACTGGTTCTCATCAGGTTCCTGCAGCTGTGGCATCCAGGGACAGGCAAGATGGTTCATGTTGAGCTAGGAGGGGATGCACTCCCATTGGTACACACCATTTCTCAAAGAAGATGCTTTACACCTCTACACTGAGATCTGCACCAGCTTCCAGAAGAAAAGGGATTTTTTTTCATGCTGTGGGAAGTCCCCATTTTGTATCAGCCCCCTTCAGCCATACACAGGTATAAACAGAAGTGTGATTCAGGATGTGAGCTTTCCCAGTAATGCTATTCCCTGAATTCTTTTCTGTGCCTTGTGAAAACCTCCACAGATATTCATGTGTGTCTCCTAGGGATTTATACAGATTTCAGAGAAGTATGCAGCTTAATGAATCACATACAACTCCTTATACAGCCCATCTCCAAATGAAACTGAAGGGTTTAATTTAACCAACAAAAAGGCATTGGCTCAGCACTAAATGAGCTAAGATAAGGTTGTCTCAGGTTAATGAGGCACCTAGAGAGTTCCCCAGCTGCTGGGGGTAGCTGCATGCCCCACAGCCTGCTGAATGATGGAGCTGTATGGAGGCTCCCCCTTTCACCACTTTTTGCCCTGTTTTGCTAGGAATGAGTGGTGGGTTTAGGCTGCTGGGCAGACCAGCACCCATGTTTGACCTGGACCCCCAGCCTGGTGTAGGAAGCACCTCTGACACCATCTCCTTGTAGTGAGAAGATGACAAGTTTTCTATTTTTGACTTGCCCTCCCTTTAGATCAGCTGAAGTCCATTCCCTGACGCAGACATGGGGCCGGAGCATTTCTCTGAAGCAGTCCTTGCGCCTGATATCCTTTTACAGGATGAAAATGTTTTGGCTTCCAATTTCAGCTACAAACCCAATGTGGTGTCAGAGTCCATCACAGGGCTTTGGAAGGAGGAAGCAGGTCTTACCTGCTGCTTGCCTTATGCCTTGGTAGTTCGCAGCGATACATAGGGTAGCTGAAGTCTGATAGAGGGTTTTTAAGCAAATTGAAAATAAGATATATGACAGTGGAATTGACTCCCGAATCACCCTGTAGTTAACACCCAGCCTGAAACAAATGATCTAACCCAAAAGAGTTGTACTTGGTCTTCCTGGGCAATATCAAAGAACTAACTTTGCTACCCTTCACATTGCAGAGATGAACTACTCCTGCAAGCATATTTCTCAGTCGTCTTCTTTTTTTTTTTAATATGAAAAAAAAGAAAGGGAGGCAAATATAAAAATGGAGAAAGGGAAGTCTCAGGACAATCATCTTTTTGCTTTTTGTGTTTCTCTGAAATGAACAAAAGCTGTCATTTCCTGCTTTCTGCTCTTTTACTTATAGCCTACATATGTTATGTCAACTTCCCTTCCTACTGCTCCACTGCATAAGTTGTCACTTTCTAAACCAGCAGCAGCCACGTGTTCCTTCTAGCTTGCACAGATAAGTCCCTTTGCTTTATACTTAAAGAAGGTAAAAATATTCTCTTTCATATTCTTACAACATAAATGTACTTAAGGCCGAGATCAATGCAAACGGAAAATAATTTCAAAATCAAAGAACCTTTATATCAGATTATTTTCCCAAGTCAGTTTTCAGTAGGTGTTCTGCCTCATCATGGGAAGAATGAGCTTTAGTTCTCTTCTTGCAGATCATTAAAGCAAACAGTCAAAAGCAGACAATTCTAGTCTATATATGCACATACCGAGTGAGGTATCATCTTAAATATAGAGTAGAACAAAAATAAGAGGCCTTCTTAAAGACAGATCAGTTGGGTCCTACATGTGAAGGAGTTTGAAATGTAAAGAAATACATTTTGGGTACATAAACCACTTTGTTTCTACTCAGATCTGTAAAACTTCTCTAAAGAATATACACTTTGAAACCCTAAAATGTAATTCTATTCTCTTGTCCAACTTATTTTCTATTTTTTCTGAGATCCATTGTGCACCAGGCACATTGCTTTGCCTAAATTTTAGTGCATAGGCTCAAAAGTGATCCAATCCTCCAAACCAAATGCCAAATTCCCGAGGCGGTGTGTGGAACAGGGTTAACTTCAATTAAGTGTCAGCTCCTAGTTAGACTACTGAAACAAGAGGAAATACTGATGACCTAGCATCTGGTCTCCACATTTTTAACAATGGGAAACAGTAGAAGCAATAACAGAAACTGGTGGTTTAAACCCTTTTTTGGAAGCCGTCCTCCCACCCCCTCATCCTAAGGGAGGCCCCTAGCAGAGGGCTGGAAAAGCAAGATCCTGGGGGCTAATAAGAAAGAGGACAAGAGGATAGGTGACTGTCAGGTGAGATATAGCAGGGCTCTAGACCCAGGCCACTGAGTTGAGTTGTGTAGGACATAGATCAGGATATCAGGAAAACAAGGAGCAGGACCCCAGGGCATTCCTATTCTGAAGAAGTGCCCCCAAAAACAGGTCCATAAAGCCATTAAGCTGTCTATTCTCTGCTCACTTGTTCATTTCTAGAAATTTAATGGCCTGGTTTGGAGGAAAAGGTGTTTCACCCAGCATACTTGGTGATCAGGAGTCTCCCTTCAGATGCAAGTTAAGATCCTCCCAAAACCAGACCTGCACTGGGTGAAGGATCCAACAGCTGCTCCAGTGGAGTACTAAGTAGTTGGATTAGACAGTTATCTGTTTAATCCTATATTATAACTAATATCAAGAGGTATATGCTGTTTTTCCACAACAAACCCTTCTGAACATGTTGCTGTATCCTAAGCTTGGGCAGTCTTGGAAAAGTAGGCAGACTGCATTGCTGACAGGGAAAGAGGCAGGTCCTAGGTACCTACAGATGCAGTGTAGGCTGAATTTCAGAGGACTTTATGTCTATTACCAGATATATTTTTTCCAGGTTAGATGTTACTCTCCATCTCTCCTCCACCAAAATAGAAGATACAGAATCTTCTGTGTTTTAGGAATATCATTTGGCTTCACATTAACTCACTGTAGCTGCCTCATCTTGCCAGCTTTCCTCAGCTTTTAACCACCTTCCACAAGCATCAGCAGGAGACATAACTGACCCTTTAGATAATCTCTTTCTGGAAATAATTATTCTCTGACTTAAAATAATACTCCCCTCCTGGCC
>JAOBAS010000072.1:5315400-5351270 GCA_025311575.1 Elanoides forficatus
CAGCCAGCCCGGCGGTGGGGATGGCCCCAAAACAGGGGAGGGAAGCCTAACAGCACAGGGCACCGTCCACAAAATCAGTTTCATTATAAACTCTGTATTATGCTACTTCTATGTTGTGCTACCTTGACTCCGCTTGTAGAAATCCTGTGCCATTCTAATAATAAATTCGAGGCTATGCTAATCATAATATTCTGTTAAGAAAATAAAGCTTTAGTTGTAACTATGATTTAGTGCCACCGTCATTCTGCCAAAGATCCCTAAAAGAACCCATCTGTCCCCTCAGTGTTGGGTGGCACTTGCAACCTCAGGCATCTTCTCTGTGGGTTGTGCAGAGAGAAGACAAGTCTAGTGGGAATTCACAAAGAGTGATGAGGGTATCTCCAAACATCTTGCCATTTTAGCATGCTTGGAAATATCTGAAATCAGTAAAAAAAGGAAGAGGAAAAAAAAAATCAACACCGACAACCCAGAATATGGAATTCCTTGGATTTAAGCATTTAGAATTTCTATCATCTTTTTACTTGAACTGAAGGTAGCAACAACTAATTCTACCCTGATACATTAATGCTGCTGTTTGGAGTGCATTCAGAAGTACTCCTGGAGTTTAGAAATACCTTGTCATACTACATATCATATGTGCTATGCAGCTTAGCAACCAGGACTGGTGCAGAGAGCTGCATTAAACACTTTAATTTGGAGCGTTTGTTACCAGCAGCATTGCAGGGAGTGCTGATGGGCTGAGAGTAATCATGTGAAGTAGCTTTTTCTTCTCCTTTACACACTCTCCCCTGCTGAATCCAGGTCAAGGAAGAGCAAGATGCCCGTCAATGTGCCGGTCACTGTCCTTCCTCAGCGATGAGGCCATAAATTTTCAAACCACAACAACCTTCAGAAAAAAAAAGATAATCATAAGGTACATCTTATTTTCTTGTAGCAGTGATTTTAAGTGCTTTCCATATGAAGATACCTCTATATTTTCATTAGAAAGCCAGCTTTTGAGAGGTTTGCAGAGCTCAGCTACAGAATATTTGCTTTGAAATGAAACTCAGTTTAAACCAACCTATCTTTTTACATATTACATACTTCATTTATACACTACTGTACACATTATAAATATGCTAAGGGGATGTTTGATTTATGGGATACTGAATTTTGATTTTGTTTCTCAAAAGGCTAGTGGTTACTACTTCAGGAATTTTGAGGGGTTTGTATGTCAACATTATTTTCTTTAAATATGAAATAATCTAATGGAAAAAGCTTCATTAATGTATATTTTTGTCTGTCATTTTAAAAATAGACCCATTCACAATATTAATATCTACAAACTCTCTTTTCTGTCTTTCCCTCAAAAAGTTCCATCATTCATTTAAACATAAAGTCAGACCCTGCAATCAGAATTTTCTCTTATAGTTAATGTTACACTATGTATGACCTAATCTTCTAGGACATTTAAAAGCACAGTCATTAACGTACAGAAAATCTTTTCTACTTTTATGCATAAAATTGTTAGGCTTAAAAAGGTTCTTCTGAGGTTCTTTTCTTAAGTGCAACAGGAGCAGAAAGGGGACATATATTCATTTATTTCCACTTTTTTTTTTTTTTCTCATTTTTCACACAGAACTATTTTCTGAGAAAGTAAAGTGCAGGTGAAGAGATGCTTTTTTTGCTGGATGAACTGAGCTTGTCCACTGTGCCTTTGTCTGCTCTGTGTCTTAGAAAAAAAATCACATCTTTCTTTTATATAATGCTGTGGAAGTTGGATACACTACTTACTGCTTCCTCCTTTGGTTTTGAAGGTATTTGCCACTGATGCTTTCAAATTCATCCTAGAAGGTTCCTGAACAGTAGTTTTCTAAACTTTGGCTCTCACTGCTGAAAAGAGACAAGACAAACTTTCCTTGAAGTTTGGGAGAATTCAGGCAAAAATTCCTGAGAGCCCAAGTCTCCTTCCAGCACCTCTTTGTTAAAATAAATGAACAGGTTTTGGGGAAGGGGAAAGGGAGGAGAAAAGGGAAGGGGGAAGGGGGAAGAGGGAAGATAGAAGGGGGAAGAGGGAAGGAAACAGAATAAACATTTACCTTTTATAGTTGTTTGGCTGTCAGAATGATGACTTCTGCACACTGAGATGAATATCTAAAAGCAACATACCCTAAAATGAACATAATAGTTCCAAAATAATTAAACTCACAAGTCAATTGTCTATGAGTTAGCTCTTTCAGTTCAGATTTGAAATATACCTGAGAGAGTGGTTTTTTATATATACTAGGTCATACTTATCAATCAAGTTCAGTCCACAGATTTAAAAGGGAGTGAAATAAACGGCAAGTTATAAGTCAAGAAAAGTCCTCACAACCTACACTAAAACGTTGCTGTGGAGACAAGACAAGGGAAATCCTGTAACAAATGTGGGTTTGTATTTGATCAGTGCTACAATCCCAGCTTTGGGAAGCTGCATTTAATACTACATCACAGTTTCCAAATACATCTAGTTTTGATACTTTGATATATGCTATTTATTATGCTTGCTAAAGAAAAGATAGTTTTTTTGTAAAGTGATTCCACCACTTCCGTTGCAAACTAATCAGAAAGGCACTGGTTATAGAAAAGAAGCTTGATTAAAAAGAAAAGATTAAATGGGATACTTTGTACATTTGCAGACTGATTTGAGTTTTATTACTTAAGTTAAAACATAACCATCATGTTTTGCAATGAAATATTCAAACATACTTGCAAAACTGAGGAATTTCAAGGTTAAAGCTAGAAAGTTACATGTTCTGCAGCGGCTAGGCACATCTGGGTGACTCCTTATCTGATTCAGAGAGATGGCCTATATGTGCCTTGTACTAAATTGCCCTGCTCATGTGGCTTTAAACACCTTGATTTTTATTTGTTTGTTTGTTTGTTTGCTAGCTTATGATTTGGTGTTTGGGTTTTACAGAAGTGCTGGTTGGCGTTTGAACCGGTGGTGCTGACCTTCGTATGCTTTCCTCCCCCTGGACAATTAGTGACAGCAGCCGGGCTGAGACAGGTAAAGCAGCCTCACTGAAGGAAGCCGGTCCTCCCATTGCCTCTGTCACTTAAAGTGGATACAGTCTGCTTATCCACCTACCAGCAGCTTTAATCAATGTCCATCATGTCCGGAGAAAATAGCCTTCAGGATGGAGCAAGGAACTTGCCCGCTGCCAGCACCCTTTGTCTCTCCCATATGGGCAGGACATGATTCCCTCGGATTAGCCAACAATTACGTGCTCTGAACTGATCAGTTCAGTCAATTTACTGTGCAAAGTAAATTGATCCTCCAGAACAAAGGGATCTGCCAGCAGGGAGGTACCTGAGAAAGCAGCATGCCTGTGTAAACAGTGCTGTCCTTGCCCCAGTGTGGAGTGGCCCAGCACCATATGGTGCCACTATGAACTTATTAACTGATGGATTAACTCATCTCAGCATTTGGGATCCCCAGTTTCCAGCTGTGAGGATGATTGATGGGCTAACTACTGCTTCAGTCTTGGAAGTTATTTCCTCCATTTAACAGAGTCAAGAAGACAGAAAATTGCCCCCTTTGTAAATGCTAATCTCACCACTCCTTCGAACACCCAACATAGCAATTTATTCCAGGCAAAGTCTTAAAATTGGTATAGTACACATCAAATGCATACTAATTAGCAATTTCTTTTGAAGGCTCCATCACTTATAAAGGGTCTCCTTTTCCATATGTTCATCATGCCCCACTTCACCCTTTAAATACAAAACAGCACTTTCTACTAATTGTGAGAAAGTACATTATACCCGATATCTGTACTAAATACTACACCTTCTGAGGACTAATTTAGGGTCAGATAGAAAGCAGGCAGATAGGCATAAAGTCTTAGGGGCACTCTCCTCGTTTTAAGCATATTCATTTTTATTCCCACTGGTGATGCTTCTTAAGGGAGCACCCCATGAAAAGGGCATTTCTTTAGAAACAGAAAACTTCGTGTCCACATGGAATTGCACCAGCACTGGTAATGAGCCCATGGTTTTCCCACTGCTGCTGAATAGAGTCTCACCACCAGCGATTTATTTCTTGGTACCTTCTAGTGGGAAGATGCCAATAATCTTAAAACGGGACATGCAGTGGATCAGAGGATTTGGTCTGTTCAGTTCGGTATGTGTTGACTCAGACCACAATTATTTTCTTTTTACCCTGTATGATTCCTTACTGATTGTATAATGGGTCTTCAGTTCTTAAAAGCCTACCACTATGTTACTTGTGGTTACCATCACTTACACCAGAATTGCAGCGTGAAGACATAAAAGAAAATGGGAAGAAAAAATACCGAAAGTCAGAGGCATAAAAAATCATACATATTTTTCTTGTTGAAAACATTAAAATGTGCTCCTTGTTTTGCTTTCCCTATGCCAGGCAACTGCAACCATAAGCCTGATATGTAATTTGTCTTTATGCCTATCACAGCATAAATATAAGTGGAGATGGATAAATAAATGGCCAAGTTCTAAAGCAGGTGTCACTACCGTGGTATTTATTTTCACAAGATCCTTGTAGGCAACTTCAAGTTGGTTTAGTTCATTATCTTTTGCAACACATACAGCATCTAAAGTCCCATTCAGAGTGAATACATTGTTATGAAATGAGGGAAACTATGTCATGCAGATTAGAACAAATAAAAGCTCCAGATGCTTGCTGAAATTCATGTTTTAATGGTTTCTCTATCATTGCTTAAAAGATGAATATGCCTTTTTTTGTGTTGAATTAAAAGAAGATGATCATTTCAGAGCATGAGTAAGGATGTTAATTTGTTTGAGTGAAAAAGAAACTCAGGTTCTCTTAGTCACTCCTGTGCAATGAAAGCAGAGCTTGTCTGAATCCAGGAGAAAATACTCAAAGCTTTAATATCTTTCCTTAGTTTTGTTGAAACTTCATTTCAATCAAGATTCTTCTGCCAGTTCTAAGTGAAAAAAATGAAACATCCTTATCTTTTAAAAAGAATATTAAAGGAAGCACTATCTCATTTCATTTCATATTGCAGCATTTTAAGTAATTACATCAAACATTAAAACTGAGGTTAAAACAGATGTTAGCACGTATGAGTGCTGGCTGCCAGCAAGTTCCACGTTTGCATGTGCTACCAACAGAAACCCACTGAACAGACATACTGACCAAATTTGTAGTTGCTCCAAGAGCCTTAACTCATTTGTACTTTAGAAATCCTGCCATGTAAGACCAAGGACCAGTGCAGGAGATCCAGGCGATGACTTGGGGTAGCCTTTACCCTGAGATGCAGCAGCAGCAGCATCAGAGGAGGCTTGCACCGAACTCCAGTGGCCACAATGAGATTGTCGCTGGCAGACAACTTATTCTAACCTGGGCATCTGGCCATTACACAAAAGAATCAGCATGCCTTTAATTAACACAGCCCTTACAAAATGTCACATTAACAATAAGATTTATTTATGCATCTATGGGTAAGATGCAATATTTGTAGCAGATGTGTGTGACCTGTGTACAGTGTGAGACCATGGCCAGATACAGAGCTGCCCCACCCCAATGGCCGTCTCCATCCAGCCTTTGGCCTCAGTGGCTGAAGCAACAACTATACCCACCCTGTAACAGCTACACACGATGGACCTGGTCATGTAGACATCTTCTGGGCAATGGAGGCTATAACTGGACACCTACTTTAGAAAGAAGCTGGAAAATGATCTTTTTTTTATCTTGTTGAGACCTCTTTTGCTGGCATTTTCAGAGTAAAGTGTTTTAATTTCAACCAATTTCTTTTACCTGTGCTTTCACACTCAGTCTTGAAAATAATTGTGAAGGGTAATGAGATTAATTCCCCTGCCTCTGAACTGAAGTGTTTATTTCTTTTTTAACAAAACCAGATAATCTACCAAGCCTACATTGCACTTACTTAACTTCCATTTTCAGCACTCAAGTCCTTATGAATGTGATGTGATATCTGGAACAATTTTTCAAAGTCCTAAAATTTCAGACTGTGTTAAAAAAAATGAAACAACAACAACCAAACAAAAAAAAAAACAACCAAAAAAACCCCAAACCAAAAAAACCCAAACCAAAAAACCAAAGACTGAAAAGCCAAGGAAAAAAGTAATTCACCTGGACTAGTGACTGAAGAAAAGAAGTCCTTCACTTGAGAAACAGGTACCTAATAACAGCTTACAAATGTAGAGGAGAAATAAGAAGCTCCTTTTATGTGTGTGTGTATATATACACATGTACATACATATATGTATATGTGTACATGTTTATAAGTCTGTGTGTGTGTATATGTATATATATATAAACAATGTTATGACTTAACACCTTGAATTTGGAAGGGGAGAGTATAACACAGCATTTTTTTGAGCACTGAAGACTAACCGTGCTGCATTTTGTTTGAAGTTCAATCATGTTTCAAAGGATTAAAGTATTTTTCACTTTTTAAAAAAAATTACATGTATCTCTCGGCTGGCACTTCAGATGATATGTCATGTCTGTACCTGTTGTGTTTTGGGATGGAACAATATTTTCAACCTCAAAAATCATGATTTAAATTGGGAACTGACAGACCCCTACAGTCTTGCAAGTGGCAATGTTATCATGAAGAAATGTAATTAAATTGTCTCTGTCAGGCTGAGATTTGGCCAATCACTCAGTATTTATCTTATGTACAAACAAGTCTTTCATTAGCTATTAGCTTCATCATCTTTAGGTACTTTATTTTCAGCTAGAGCATCATGCTGATCAAACTGCACCTCTTAGTCCTTTTAATTAGGAATGCAGCATCCTTCTGTTCTCAACTTAGGCATCTCAAAAGCATTCCTAAAATATCAGATCCTCTGTCAACTGAGTTGAACAACATGATAATAATTATATTTTTCTTTCTAACACAAGATCAAAGCTCCAGAAGAGGTAACATACATCTTGGATATTCAGACTCAAGTGTGGAGGTCAAGTGAACCCAGAGATGTTTTGTTGCTGATTTTATAGCAAAAAAGCTGCTTTTAAAAGAAGTGTTCAGTTACATGGCAGTACTTAACTGCTGCCCTAATTTCATGTGTATTGAGTGCTTTGTTAAGGTGTGTGGGTTTTTTCTCCTCATCCACTGCCATCCATTTTAATACAGAAAATGAGCACAGAGTCAAGGCTTAAATCTATAGAGACATCAGAAAAACAGAAGAATTGTAAACCCACCCCTCTTAAGCCCTGTTTTGAAAATTTACAGGGAGGAATTCATATTTGCTTTCTTACTCCTCCCTAAATTTTAATGGTCCTACATATGTCTAGGAGAGGATCTAACCTCAGGTTATTAGCCATCATTGTGTGATTTTCCCCTTTCCTTCTCGTCTCCCCCCCTCCATAAATGTATATTTTTTTCCTACTGTAGTGGAAAAATCCCAGACCCACAGCAGCTACCCCCCATGTGTGGGAAGGCTCTCAGAGTGGATGTAAGCTCCCAAATGCCATGTAGGTCTGTCCTGGGAGGACGTGCAATGCCCTGACGATCACTGTGCAAGAGCTTCTGCTCCTGACCAAATATTGTTGATGTGCTGATCATTCTTCCTCCTGAGCTGCAGGAGCTGTGATTGTTGAATTGCTGTCTCCTGGAAGGCCTGTAAACAAATGTAAAGCTGGATACTTTTTCTTGCCGAAGAATTCCTCATCTCTTTCCAATACAGCAACTGCCAGACGTGGCAAGAGAATCACACAGACCCTCCCTCTGAGGATTTTGTGAGTACGGGAGACAAATCTTGAGCAGCCATTGGAAGTGAGAGCTGGTTTAAATCACTAAAGCAGCAAGCAGAAGAAAATGTAATTGTGACAGAAGAACTGGCCATGTTTCCTTTGGTAAAATTCCCAATTGATGGAATGTGAAACTTTTCACTTGTATTAGTGCAAGAGCATTTCAAGGGCAACGGTCCAGAAAAGTAATGCCTCTTTAACTGGGGTAGCAGGAGGGAGAGGGCAGTGCTTCTCACCATGCTAAGTGAAAAAGCAGACTCACTGATTTTATACACTGGGTTGGTCAAGAGCTTTCTTTTATGCTTTAGTTTATTTAAACATGGCACATCAGTGGCTCCAGTGCATTGCACACAGATGGCATCCCATCGTGTTAAAGTGCTTGACAACAGCATTGCTTACTTGTCAGTCTGGATAACCTCAGATAACATGAAGAAACTGCTTACGTTATGCTTCATGACAGTTTCATTCATTGCACTTCTTCATCCTTTCCCTTTATCTGACTTTTGTTATAGTCCTAAAACTCCTCTCATTTATGGGAATGCCCTGGGCATGTAAAAGCTGTCTCAGACAAACAGCACATCACCTTTCCTTCCCTGGTGTGCAGCTCCCTGTGAAAGCTCCTGTGACACACCAGGGGCAGCTGCCTGGAAAATGGCAGAAAGAAGCAGGTGGGCAGGAGGGAATGACAGAAGCCTGTGTACATATTAAGTGCATTAAAGTGGGTCCCTGGTGAATATGGTCACTACACAGGGGTAGAAGGGCAGAGAATTAATGACAATCACCTCAGCAGTGACAGAGGAGCAACAAGTCACCTTCCCACACTGGCCTTGATCTTGCCTGCAAGGGTCATTGCATCATGCTGTGTGTGAGTGTAATTAGGTTAAAAACTGGGCATCATTATTGACAGGGCATTGGATAAGAGTCAAGTCACCGTATCTGTTTTCTTACTCACAAGAGGAAAGGGACCAGATCGGGTGGGAAAGGAGGCTGGGCTCTGGAAATAATGCCTTGAGTCCTACCAGGGGATGGAGGAGCTTGCACGTCTTCCAGCTGAACTTCAGTTAAATGATGGGGTGATCAGGTATTTTACTCTTAGCCTATGCCACCAGAAGTAGTGGTATTGGTAATAACTGGGGACCTTGAGGTAAAAGATTCGTGCAAGCAAATTGTAATGAGATATATCAACAGAATTTTGAACATAAATTGCATTTTACATATAGAAACTGGGAAACACTTTCAAATGGCTTCCAAAATGAAGATGCTTTTGATAGAAAAAGCGCTTTGATGGAGGAAAGCATAATTATTTTGGATAGCCAAGACTTAGCAGTCCTGCCCAAAGTACCAGGGCAATGTGGTCTTCACCACCATTGTGTCTGAGTGTCTGACCAGCTCTGTAGGCTTGAAGACAAAGAACTGACTTTGAGGACGAAGTCAGTTTTCACAAGTCACAGTGGAAATGTGGCCAAGATTTCTGCTCCTCTCTAAGCTTATGAGAAGATACTACTTTAATTTCCATCTGAAACTTCAGAAACAGGCTTATTCTGACTGCACCCAGAATGTGTCCCTCTGATGAAGAGGAGGCTGTTGCCTCCCCAGCACAGGAATGTGTGGGGAGAGAGGGAGGGTAGGAGGACTGTTTTGTAGCTAGTCCTTGTGGACTTCCAAGCATGAATCCAGGCTGAGGAGAGTATTAATTCTAAAGAAAAGTAATAGAAAAGTAAATACAAAAATGAGCATAGACTTGCCTCTCAATCCTAATATCTTTATCCTTGGGGATTTTGATTCCATTACAAATATTAGCAAAGATCAAGGGCATTTTATTTTAAGGGCAAGTCTAATTGGAAAGAAGTTAATTCTACAGAAGTGGAAGTCAGCTAAAGAAATTAAAATTGATGTGAGGTCTGCAGTGGAGGTGCCAGATCCTTTAGGATTCTTCCCACATGTGAGTCAAACTTCAGTCTTCAAGGGACTTCTTGTATCTTCCAAACTCCAATCCACTCTTCCCTCTTGTCCTTCTAAGTCCTCCCAGCTGTTCCCATGCACATTTTGCCTTTGATGTTCTTGCAGATCTTTCTCTCACGTTCCCAGCATGCTCTTTTGGAGGCACAAAATGCTCTCTGCCACCTATCTAGACCACCAAGAAAAGCAGGGGAGCGTCTTCCCCATTGGTTATTTTAGCTGCCCCTGCTCTAAAGTCCACTTTGTCTATTTTTGCTGCCTCTGCCAGTAGGGAAACACACTGAGACAGAGGGCAAATACTGGCTTTTTAATAAGCAATGATTGTGCATGACCAAACAAACTTCACCTCAGAGTCACAGACTGGCATCCAAGGAGATTTCTTTAAGAAAAGCCTCATCAAAGAAAAAAAATGAGGAGGCTTGACTAATTTTTTAGAATTATGATTTTTACTCCTGTTTCTCTTCATCAGTTTTTTGCGTCTCAACAAAGACGATGATTTGGTCATGCAGATGAAGTAGACAATGGGCAAGAGCGAGATGCAAGGAGATGAGATTAGCTTCAAATTTCTTTCTTACCTGCTTCTCTAAAGAGACAAAGCTCATATTCTCACAGGGTGTGAGCATGCACTCCTACATGCATGTGTGCATGTGTGTGTCTTCCTTCCTAACATCCTTTGGGACAATTTCAGTGAAACTGCAAAGAGTGCATGGTCTGAAGCCATTATATTCCTACAAGTCTTACGAGGAAACAAGGTATTGCCAACTGCTTTCCTTGCCGTGACTCCGCTCTTTATTGGCCTCTGCCGAATCCTGCTGGCCACTTTGTCTAACTGTGCACAGCTGCTTTTACATTCATGATAAACAGCTGGAGCCTGGTCCTGCCAGCATCTCTGCTGAAGCACAGTCTGCATGCAGTATAGCTACCAGCTCTGCCTCTCAGTGCTGAGAGAAAACAGATGCATGCACTGTAATTAAAATCAATGACATAAAGGCAATTCTATGTTGTTGCCCTCAGTAAAAATCTCCATAATACTAAAACCATTTAGAGGTTATTTTGGGTATACAGAGATTTTACCATTATGTTAACAGTTCCTGTAATTGTGCTAGCAGGAATACAAAACTACAAGATTATCACAGGGTGGTATCTGTAGTATAAAAATTGAAAGGAATTACATCATAACTAATCAGTTGGAAAAGTAGCTGGTCACAGAAATACACAAAATCTAAAGGTACAGCATAAGTAAAATCAAGGACCCACATCTCATTTTAACACATATTGCCTGGGTAAATGCAGACTTCTTGGTTTATCAAAAAGATCGATGTGAAATAAAGGCACTTTCAAGGAAAAACATGCAATAAGTTACAAAACCAAAAATAGCAAATTATAAATTTAACTTGATCATCACATTTGAAAGTAGGAGTAAAATGTTTCAAAATCATCTCTCTAATAACTAAGAGTAGCATAGAACTGCAGTCTTATTCAGAGGCCACAATTACAAAGTTTTTATCAAACCTGGAGCAACCTGGTGGCTTATGAACATGCAAGAGTCCTTCATTTATAAGTCCACTCCTAAGCCTCCAAATTGCAGAAAAAAACCCAAGAAGACACCATTGGAGAATGGAAACAGTAATTTCTAAAACCAAAGCATTTGCATGTTAAACCAAAATGTTCATGTTTGTAGTATATGAATTTCTGGGAGAGTTAATGGTATAGAAGTTCATGATCAAAGTACATTTTTTTAACTGATGAAGTCATTAGTCTTGGTCTTTTGAAATGTTTATGGTATGTACTAAAAAAGGGGGGACATAGCTCTGAAATTTCACTTCATAGGTGTAACATTTATTTTGACTCAACAAAACATTTCCAAGGTATAAACGTGTACTTATAGCTGTGCTTATGTCAGCCTGCACACAATAAGCAGATTTCTTAAGAACATGCTTAACTTTAATCATCAATATCAATGGTGACACCCTTTATATCCTTGCAATTTGTATTCATTCAGGTATCTTATCATAAAATGGAACTGAGGAGATGGATTAAGCACACAGAACCATTACCCATTAAATCCTACCACCAGCACAGGTTGTCCACAGCATGCCACCATCGAGATGCTCAGGGCCAGACCCTGCTCCTGGTCCCCTCCACCCACTGCAGTTGGATATTATTGACTTTGCTACATAACCCTGTGGGGAGTTAGAGAAAGACCAAAGAACAGAAATAAAGCAGGAGGAGGAGGAGAGACCCCAGGCGGAAAGGGAAGGTAGAAATAATTGCTGCTTTGGACTAGCAAAATTCTCTGGGAACCAAAATTTTGTTGTGATGACTCTACCTACTGCTGGGTTATACTGATGGAACAAGGACTGATTTTCAGAAAAATAAACAGGATGGAAAGTACTCAGCTCTTGCTGGGAATAGAATATCTTAATTGCCTGCTGGCATTCGTTAAAGCTCTAGCAGGTCCACTTAATTCCTTGGGCACATCCCAGGGTTTGAGGTATTGTAGGCAGCTCAAAAATACACAACGCTGCAGTTATGGGCATATGCACTGGGGAGAGAAATATTAGGAGTGAATGTGTCCCCAGAGAAGGCCATCCTTCTAGATAGCAGGGGAGACCACAAAACAGAGTAAGTTTCCTCTTACATGTGTCTCTTAGAGGAGAAAAAAATTACAGGCAGTGTTTTCTATTTTAAAAATATCTGTTCTGCAGTTTTTCATTTCAAGTTACACATCTCCGGAGAGGATGAGGAGGGAATGGGCTACCAGTTCAAAGTTCAGAGTATTAGCACTCAATCAAATAGTTAAAATTTTGGTCACACCAAAATAAGCAGGTTAGACCCCCACTCCCTGTGACCACCCAGACATAGGCCAGCCCCGTAGAAATCATTCCCAAAGGGAGCTCCAAAGAGAAGGTATTGGTCAGCAAGATTACCCTGGGGAGTTTTGCCAGATCATGTGGAGTAACTTGCTCATATGCAAAATACCACAGGATATTTAAATGTCTGTGAGGGTGGAGGATCTTAATTTTACTTTTCAAATTAATGCAATTTCAGCCCTGTGGCAGCCTCTACCACCTACTCACAACCGACTGGGAGGTTGTGCCAACACTTGTCACACCAGCTTTTTTGGTGTTAGGAGGTTCTCTAAGACGTTACTCTGCCTGATGCAAGCAAGTTTATGGCATCTGACAGGACCACAGTTGGCAGTGTTATGTCTGGATAAAGAATCATACTGTTAAAAACATATTTTTATTATAGTTTAGGAGTATGATTCAAACTTGGGATAAAATTATTAATAAATAATTATTAATTAATCTGCCAAAGGTTATATTTTTCCATGGCATATCTTAGGAGACCCAAGCCAAAAATCAGAGTGCAATAGTAGTTTCAATAAGGTGTTTATCCCAGTGATAGAGGGCATGAAAGCAAAAGGAGCATAGGGAATTAAAAAAGCAGCAAAGTAAGGACTGAGGCTAGCAGGGTTGAAGTGGGATCAAGACTTTGACATGATAATGTGAAAGACAGCTAAAGTAAGAGATTAGTTATGGTCTTCAGAGCAAGGCATTCCTGTTTATGGTGCTCTGCCAATACATCTTCAAATAACATTTCTCATCAGAATTGCTTTCATATTGAAGGAGGTTTTAAAAAGGAGCCATCTGTATTTGTACACCTTTGTGCTCATACAAACACATCTCAAATACGTTCTTCTACACAATCTGGATTACTCCACACAGAATGAACCTTTATAGAGGTATGAAAAAAATGCTGATCTGGACCGGTGCTGGGTACCATATGATTATAACTATGGTTATAAGAGGGAAAGAAACATAAGAGCTAGAAATTATCAAAACCAAGATAAGTTGTTATGATGGCATCTTCTGGAATTAAAGACCCAAGTGTTACAGGCACAGTAGCATTGTACATATACTGCAAGATGGTACCATGGTAAAATCCTTTGGGGAAATTTAAATAATGAAACAAATTACTCTTAAGTTAAATTATACACTTTATAACCCACTTCTTATTTTAGAAACATTTAATAATATTAAATTACCTAAATGGCTAGGGAGGGCTATGCTTAGTGATTTACTAATTGCTGGCACAGTCATTCCAAAAATGGAAACCCCAAATGAGCCCACCCCAGTTCTGTCCCACTCATTAATAGATTGTGACTACTCTGAAAAAGTTCACTTTCAAATATGTGAGAGCTGGTTGCATTTGATATTGCTTCCAGTTCAAATGCATGAGGTGACCTCCAAGCCTCTCTCAAATTAATGTAAAAAATTTCTTGTAAATTTAGTGAGATGAGGAAGCCACACACTTGAGCCTTCTCTATTGCTCCTTCTTCCCATTTGTTCAGAAGAAACTCTAGTAGAGCATTGCAAAACATAAATCAGTTGTGGTGCAGGCTGCTTTTTTGAGTTTGCATAGGATGCAAACCAGTGATGGGATTAACACATTCAGTCCAGTGAACTGTCTGCTATTCATCCTTTTTAGGCAGTTCATATGCTTAAATTCAGGTATGTATCTACTCTCAGTTTTTCTGAGATGTGCCTCAAGTCTTCGATTTACTTGTAACTAAAGTATGGTAGCGTAGGCAGTGACTCTACTTTACTAGTAAGGCATAAAATATATAGCTAATTAACCATTTAATTAATATAGAGTTCTTCATGGTATAATGCTAATTTTAAAACTTTCTCTGTAAATTATGTGTAATACATTTATTCTATGTCTGACTTCTTTAAGGCAAATACCAAAAAAGAGTATAGAATTGGAAAAAGCTCACAGGAATATTCTCACACTTTATATGTTGTTTAAAACAAATAACTCCCCTGGGAAGTTCCCTCAGAATTTTGTTCTTTTTTTTTTTCTTTTTCTTTTTTTCTTTTTCTTTTTTTTTTTTTAAACTGGGTTGGGACAGTTCCTGTAAAGTGCCTCTGAAAATACAAGTAGTGCTGAAATTACAGAGCTGGGCCTGCAGAAGAGGAAGAGGGACCCTCTAGTGTGTCTGGGAGGGCTGATAGACTTATGGCAGTGAATTAAAATCTGGATGCTAAAGCTGTTACTGCCTTCAGCTGTTTGACCCATCTTTCAAACAGATGGATGACCAACTCAGAATGAACAGTTCTAGTCACAAATCAGTTCCCTACCTGCCAGTTTTCAGCCTGGCACACTAATGTGAACTAACTCAGATTTTGTTTTTTCTTAATAAACCATACTGAAACCAGTGTCAGTTAAGAACCTGATTCATGAATGGACTGGATGGTTTTGCCTCAGGGTTAAAAATGTCGTGGGAGAGACAGGGAAAATACCTGAGGGATGTAACTAATCCACTGCCCAATTTTCATGGGTTTCATCGACTCCTACATATACTTTTGTAAGCAGCCTATCTGCCTATGAATCTCAGTCTGAATTTTATTGTGCCTTTTATATCAAGGTTTCCACAGTACTGCCCTGCAACAGATACCTGAAAGGTGCCATTCAGCAAAGCACTTTGAAGCATACTTAAAGTTAATGGCCTTTAACATGTGTTTAATAATTTGCCATATTCCCACCTATTTATCCAAGGTTTATCTAATTCATTTAACACCACAACATTTAACAGCTTTACTAGATGTAAAGACAGACCCCTACCTGATGCAGAACCCGGAAGTATTTTTAAGAAGCTTTTTGCTGTGCCATACTTTAAAACATACCTTGGCATGGAAAACCAACAAAATAAGAAACAACTGAGCTTCACTTGCATGGATGCCTCTGATTCCTCTTCTCCCAGTTGCACACTGACACCGAGCCAAAGCAATCACCTCACGTGTAGCTGCTAGCAGCATAAAAAAGAAACAGTGGAACATATCTCAACCACTTTGGGGTTCTCTATCATTGCCATATGACAATAACAAGCAACACTTTTTCTTAAGGTTTGCTTGCCTGAGTGCCTCCCCTCCTGTCTCCCCATCTTCTCCTGGCTTTGTGTTCATTTTGTGTGCTGTTGCAGAACTGCAGGAGTTGGCCTGCTTTGTTTTGTGCCTCAAGGAATGTGAAGATCATCTGGTGTTCGACCTGGGAAGATGCAATAGATGCAAAATCTGAAGCAGTCACAAAACACTTCAGATATTTTTATGGAAACAGATGGGTGGATGCAATTGTTTCTCAAAGCCAGGAAAATATGGAGCACCACTTGTCTGCCTGTCTGGATTAAGTAATGTCCTGATCCATCATTATTATTAGGTGGTAATGTAAAAGGAGCAGGGGCAAACTTTGTGTTGAGATCCTTCACTGCTGTTGGGTCATGCATGTTCCTCAGCAGCAATTTCTAGCACCATGTTATGAAAGAAAGGTGCCTCAGGCGACAAGCTGTTTTCCCCACAAGCCTGCAACATCATTTAGCATTAAAGAAATTAAATTTGGAAGGGATGATCTGATTAGTGCCCAGGAAGGAGGGAAAAAATCCTCTTTAAAATCCAGAGCAGATTTTAATAAAATAGGAGGGAGACAATTTCCAACATCTCAGCTAAGACTTGTGAGAAATCCACTGTCATCCACATTTGCACTTCAGCTGGCATGATGGCAGACATGAGACCTCCTGTCAAGACCAAGTGATGGAGCAAGAAGACCTTGGTGAGAAGTCGTTGGCATAATAATGAAAACTGGTACTGTATACCCTAAAAATAGATGTCAAAGAAATCTGGAAGATACTGAATTGCACAGACCCTGAATCAGAACCTTTTAAATTCATTTCCTTGCCTTCTGACTTCTAGTATTAACTTCCTATTATATCTGTGTTTCTTAAACATACCATTTATAAGGCACACAACAACATCAAGTGGAATAACTCTACTGAGGCAAAAGAGTGAGGGCGCAGCTGGCATGTATCTCCATCACTTGACCAGACTAACAGTGTTCAGATCCTTAGAAATTTACCACTACCAGGGTAGCTCCCATCCTTCTTTCCCTGCCTCTTGCCTTACAGCCAGTACTTGGCATGTAAGTGTCGAAGAGCTGAAAGGTATCTATTAAGGTATTGACAGCCATTATAAAGGTCAGACTGCCTCTTCTTATTTTTTTTCCAATTTTCAGCTGTGCCTTGATAAAACTGGCAATGCTTTCTCTATTTGCACAGAGTTGAAATATCAGGTATATTTGATGAAGGAGCCTGAGTAAACTGTAAAACAGCAATTAAATTCCTGGAAGAGACAATGAAAAAAATGTTTGCTTTGTCACTGCTTAATGAGAAGAAGGGCCTGGCTCTTCCAAATTTTGTCATAAAGTGTTTTGATGACTTGTTACTAGTTAACTGTGAATCTTTTGATCTCCTGATTTTGATAGACAATGACCCTGTCATCATACCAAAGCACTTCCTATTACAGTAAATGGAGAAGTATGGCTCTCTAGAGATATCCTTAGGGCAAAATGTGTATGCATACACAAGGAAGATGGAAAAAAAAGGAGAGATCTGTAGCATCTAGCCTATTTAGGGTTTTTCTATACAAGAAATACAATTGTGTCATGGGACCCACTTACAACACAATTTCATTGTAGAGTGCAGCTGGTAACCTTAACCTTTAAGCCTCGCTGTGGAACATAGTTATGGACCCATCAACACTACAAAATAAGACCATATTGTATTTGGGTCAGGGGATAACTATGTTGTAACTTTGTCCCTTGTCATGGCTGTGATTTTACCACAGACAAGGCCTTCTAAAGCCCAGTATTGTATTATATGTCTTTTTCACTGCTAATAATTGCTGCTGCTACTGCTGTTGTAGGGGAACCACCTGCTGTGTCCCTTTCTTTTGTAAAGCAGCCCCTTTAGCAGCAATAGTAGTAATTCTGGGAAACCCTAATACAGACTATTAATGTCATTTTATTGGGTATAGTAACTGACAATTTTTTGCATAGCAAATTTCCAACTTTGTACGGGAAGGTAAAGACCAAATCTGCAAAGAAGAGTGGTTGCTATCAGAAACTGTCTTATTCTGGGCTTTTCTGGTGCCAATAAAAGTCAAGGCTGTTAAAAAGCTTTTCAGCTTTTGCTGCTAACATAAACTTGTTAGTGGCATGTGAAGGTGTGTACCACTCAGATTGGTACCTTAACATCACTGCCAGTGTTAGGTGATAAACCCAGCAAGAGACATGAAGTTTTTTCATGTTGCTTGTAAAATCTATTAGTCTGATTTGGAGGGGGTGGGAGGGAGGGATTGTGTGTTTGTATTTTGGAGGGGAGCAGGTAGTGAACTCATCTAGATTCCCACTTTCATTTCCAAAGCTTGGGAGGGACATGGGAAAATGCTCTAAGAGCTGCAGTGGATCCACCTTTTTACTGCGCTCCTACAAACGGGAGGCTCAGTGAAGGCCACGGAGAGGACGGCATGCCTTAGCACGAGCACCCTCCCCATGGACAGGTAACGCTTCCTGTTTCTGCTGCTCCGATGGTGCAGTGCAGGGCTCCTATGAGGGCCTAATCCATCCTAGCTCCACTGGATACTTTCCAAGTGATGAGGCAGTCTGAGAGGAGAAGGGCAATCTCTACAGCAACACACTGCAAGGTCATGGTTGCAGCAGGTCCTTTGTGCCTCCAGCTGCCATATACCACCTATCCTATAGCCTATAGGGTGCTCAGAGGATGGCTTGGAGCTCTGCTATGCAGCAACTCCTTAGAGACCCTACCAGATCTTCAGGTAGGGGTGATAATTTCCCTATTGATAATATCCCCATTAAAGTGTCTTCTCAAAGGGCAAGCTGTTAGCTACCCCGTCCCCTTGTGCCCCATACCCAAACACACCAAGGAGGGATGCATTAACTGTGCTCAGGGTAAACCAGCCTGGACTAGCTGAAGCACATTTGCTTTGAAATCTTTGCAGGGGAAAATTGAAAGGAGGACACATCTCCTTTAGAGCACAGCACAACTTTCTGGAACAACCCTTTCTTCAAGAGGGGCATTGGCAGAGCGGGAGGACCCAAAGAAGGCTGGAGAATTGCAGCTGCTGTGATGGGGGAACTGAGAAGCCTTTGAAATTGTGTAGATTATGCCTGAGCACCATGGTGTCTGGCATGTTAAATGCAGAGAGGGTCGTAGGCACCTCAAATGAGAGAGCAGAGAGGCAAGGTTCCAACACAGCTTGCCTGGGGGCACTTCATGGCCAGAAAGAAGACATTGCTGGAAATAAAGAAAGGGAAGGCAGATCGAGTATCACAATAAACTTTAGTACTGCAATAGTTTTATTTGCAGTTATTTCATAGTTTATAGGTTTCCCTATGTCACCTTCCACTGTTGTATCTCTGTGCCTCTCCAAGGCTGAAAAAAAATCTGCAGTGCTCAATACCTCCTTAGTCTTATCTTTTTTACTGAAGAGCACAAGCAGCCGCTTGGAAGTGCATGCCAAAACACATGAAGGTTGCCTGACTGTCATGGAAGAAAAGGTGTGTGGAGAGCAGGAGGGCAGGGGAAGCATCACACAGTGTCAGCCTCACACTGAGGTGGAATTACAGGCACCGTTTTATTGCTCTGCCTTCCCAAGAGTGGCAGAGGCAGGGCTGGGTGGGAAGCTGTACTGATTTTAGAATCGCTGCCTGTAGCTGCCTTCCCTGCTTTCACCTGCGGGAAGGTGATCCAGAGCCTAGGGCTGGAACCACATCCTGCCCATCTCCCCCCTCCTCCAAATTTATGTATGAAGTCTGGGTTGCTCCTTACACAGTAGCATTATCCTAGTAAAGCCAGTCACAGCAATGGTAGAGCCTGAGGGGATACACAGCTCTGCCTGCAGCTACAGTCATGCAGTTTTCAGGGAATTACTGCTGCCAAACCTGGTGCATGGTCCTACTACGGACTGGTTGCTCACAGCTCCCTCTGCTAGAGAGCCAGGGCAGGCAGGAAGGGTCGTCGCAGAACATAGTTGCATTTGCTAATTCATCCCAGTTCTTATTAGTAAAGATAGCTTTCCCTTTTCCTTTCTTTATCTTCCACACCTTGTCACTGAAGTTTAAAGGCTCTCCCTGCAAAATAGTGAAATTGCATCTGCAATGTTGAAACTTCTCCTTGTAAAAAGTCTGTCCTCGTATAATTTATTAATTTCTTTTGTTCAGGAAAATAAATTTATCTTTTGCCAAAGGCAGAAAGTAGAGCAAACAGTTCTAAAATATTCAATATGTAGTCAGCATGGCTTCTCAGCTAGAATTTCTGTTCTTGTGCTATTTTTCTTCCAAAAGGCAGTACATAGTTTCCTTTTCTACAGGCTCTCTGCTGACAGAAGTTTTCTCTTCTCAAACACTGCTAAAGAGCAACCTGCAAAGAAGTGTCATGGGAACTGGAATTGGCTCTCTGAACTTCAGCTGTCTTTAGCCAGCATAATGTGTAAATTTTGTTTTTTACTGAGTACAAAGCAGCTTCACTGGTGAAAAACCATCTTCACTCACAGTGGAAAAAAAAAGCAGACACTAACATACATTTCATTCTGCTTTTTTTTGTTCACCCAGCACAAAAAATTAAATTTGCCATTCTGCAGTAAGTGTTGTCAGGCAACTGTAATGAATACCTGCTGGAGATAGTCATTGCCCTCTATGAATGGGCATAGAATTTGCTTGTACAGGAGCTACAGATTTCCACTAGCATCTCAAACAGCATTGATTTTGAAAAAAAGCAACAAAACCTGGTTTTTTTCTGGGCAGAAAGTGCACTGGGATGTTTCTGTTTTGTTTGGTTTTCTCCACCCCCTGCCCCCGGGTACTTATTCCTAACTTAAGGCTGATGTTTACCATCCTTCTTCTGTCCCAATACCAGGGCTTCCTATTGCTTTGAATCTGTTGGCTGCTGAAAAACTACAGATGCTGAAGCAGGTAATTGTGTGTCTTTATGGAGAGCGCAGAAAGGAACCCCCAACTCCTAATTGTGCCCCTAGAGAGCATGGGGGAGAAGAGAGGAGGCCGAGGGACAACCCAAGGGTAGAAGGGTCATCATCTGCCTCTCTCTCTGAAGGTCAAGAAAATGACTCTGTTTGTACATGTTCTCTCAATCCTGTTCCAACTGGGGCCCTGGCTGAATCAGGAGCCTCTGGATTTGGTAATATCACTTATTAAAGCACTCAATCCCCTGAGATTCTCCTAAAAGCCAGGCTTTGGAAAGCTGCTCCTCCGAGCAGGGGCTGCTGAAATGGGTTTCTAGTCTCAAATCTACCTCATGTCTCCAATAAGCAGCTCTTGAGTCTGTTTTCACTCAGCTCTTGTCCATACTTACATATCAGTCAACAACACATGACATCTCTTTTATCTTGGCAATATCCAAGGAGTATTCACGGAGAAAATCCAATACACCAAAAAGAAAAGCACTGCTCTAAGTGTCTGAAGATGAACACTGGGAAAGCTCAAACATACTCAACATGCCCTAAATCACCAGCTGTGGGTGATGTTAAAATTTTCCCTGTTCTGATCTTTCACTTCCCTGATAAAGGCATCCATTGACCGAAAACTCTTTTATTGTGTTAGGGCATGCTGTGGATGTCCTACAATGTAGGTGCTCCTGAAGGCATATTGATAAAAACCCTGTATGTCCCGACAGCCTGCAATTTCACCAAAGGCATCACATGGAACAGGCTCTGCAAAGGCAAAATTCAGCCTCCAGCAATTTCAGTAGAGGCAGTTAGAATGCTGAAAACTGCTTCTTAAGCGCAGAGTTGTTGAAATCAGATTAATGCCATGATATGAGCTACTTTTGGGAAGTCTAAACACACCACACCCATGAAATAACTTAAAATAAACAAACACAGCAATAAACAGTATGCATGCTTTTTTTTTCCTGGGAAGAAATAAAAAATCAATATCTAATACAATTTACATTTGGCAACAGTGTGTCCAGGAAGCACTCTGGTCTTTCAGCAAAATAAAAGTGCTTCAGAGATGAATCTCACCCAGACTCTTGTTTTACAGAAAAATAGAGAGACATTGTTAGGCAGCTGTGAGACTTTGTAAATTAATTATTCAGGTTCATCCCTCTAACTAAATACCTGCATTACATTTCTCTACCACTGGCTTCTGTTTCATTACTCCTAGGTAAAACTGCTATGTTTATTTCTGCCTATGGATGACCATGGCTGCTACTCGGAAACTACTGCTTGTCTGACATACAGATAAGCTGTCACCTTTAATAAAAAAATAACGAAAATTATATCTCACTGGGGCTTTGTGCACTATACTGTTTCCTCATCCAATATCATTTTAATTTCCTTCATAAGCCCTGGTTTTCCTCTTCATAGCTCAGATATGATTCTTCATCCTTCCCCACATTGCCTCAAAAACATGATGGTCAGTCAGGATGATGCAGTTGATAATTGCTAGAAAAAAGCTTCTCTTGTTAAGCCATTCTATCAGCCTCTCTCTATGTTGTATGTGCTAAAATGGGATATGTCTTATGAGGTAAAGAAATGGAGAACGTGAATATTTCTGTCTCCTTTGGATACAAAACTTATTGGTGTTTTGCCCGTGTATTAACAATATTGTAGTGCTCACACTACCTTGACTTTTTACTGACTGCAAAGCCCAAAGATCTCACAGTCTTTTTCGTGCACTATGAGCCCTCACTGCCTCTCTCTGAGGAGGTTTGATGGTATTGCTTCATTTTGCATGAGGAAACTGAGGTAGGCATTACTAAGAGCCACACAGTATGGTTGCAGAGAGAAGGGACAAAACTCAGGGCTCTCGGTCTACAAGCAGGTCACATCTGCTTTTGAATGAAGACAAAGCAAGAGCTTGTGCTTCAGCTTTATGGCTCAGGTTTTTGCCAGTTTTGTCTATTTTTGGTGGAGCAAGAAGTCACAGGTTCAAATTAATGATGGAAGCAATGATACACATGGCCAGTATGAAATTGTATCCACCAAAGAGATGTCATTGCTGGAAATCAGGCTCCGAGTGTTTCAGCTGAAGAAAGAGTAGGTGAGGACATTACTTTGTCATACATTACAGATTAAGTAGCATTGCTTCAGCAGGGGAAATATCTTTAACTACTAAAACCTACTTTAAAGCCCAGAGGCACTGCCAAAGAAAAAAGAATTATTTTTTCAGTGGCCTCCATCCTGTTGCTACTTTCTGCAGTAGTATGCTCCTCTTGCAGTACTATATATTAAGGTGAAGGATCCTTTCCTGATACTCAGTGGAGCTCATTCCCCCCACACCACAAAAATAGAATGCTCATATGATTCCATTAACTGCTATATTTCCAACAGCTATTTTAATTCACTTCTAGCCCTCTGTAGCACTTCTTACTCAGGCCTAAAGTCAGGCTTGGTTGTTTTTTTTGCAAGAATGGGGGACACCTAAGGATGACAAGACAGGACCTGGATGCGTTGGCAGCATTTCCCCACAGAGATCAGTTGTGTTCATTAGCCAAGACAACAAAATAATGAATGGGAAATAAATTCGGCAGACAAAACTAGGCTTATTGCTGCTGTAAAATCTGTGTCACTGATGCTGCTGGGAGGAGAGGGGGAAGCTGGAGAACGGAGATAGCTGCAATAGCACAAACCCTCCCTGCCACCAGCTCTGTGAGCAGCTTGCAAGAGTCTAACAAAAGGTTGAAAATTGCTATTATCTCCTAGTCCTACATTGTGCCTCCCTGCTCATCCTGGAAGAGAGTGACCTCCTGGTCCAGAAGCAGCAGAAGAAATATGGGCAACAACTGTATGTACAAGGATTCCCTGCAACCCTTATCAGGCTGTGATGTACAGCTCAGCAGGAATTTATTTCAAACTGGTGGAGATTGGGGGCCCCATAAAGCTGTACAGCCTCAGCCTGGTGAAATAAGGTTAGTAAAATACATAAACTCTGATACCACACAGTGAAGTATGCCTCCAGTCAACTGCAGTTCACTGGTGGCATTATGATGGATACCATGAGCTTGGTTTGTTTGCTGATGATGATCTGACCAGCTCATGCCTTCAGCTCCTTTCCTCTTCCTCCTTTTTGCCTCCCCATGGCTGTGCTGTCCATTTGGATACAGGACTGATGTTTTCCACCTGCAGAGTCAATGCTGAGTAGTGATGCTTCAGCAAAACCTGCTGCAGACCTCCTGACTGATAACTCATCTCACCCAAGCTCCAATGCAGCATAAAAGACCATACTTGCAAAATGAAAAATACATCAGGAGACAAAGAGAAAAAAAAAGTCAATTAAAAAAAAAAAAAGGAAAAGAAAAAATAATCTGCACAGATGATGCCTGGTCTGTCTCATAGGATAAAACACATCAGGCAGAAATACCGTTTTTTTTACACTTCATACTACTGTCAGTGTGATGTTGAACAAGTGCCATTAATCAAGAGCTCTGTAATTCATTAGGCACAGTGATGTACTTGAAATGTTATTTCAGTATCATTGTTCAAAGCCCCTGTAACAGATTTGAAAAAGTAAGCTAAGAAGAATTAGCTGCTGCATTTTAAAGCCAGGATTGGATTTAATTAGAAATAACAATTTTCTTACCATTAACCCGATTCTAAATATGAAAACAAGGACATCTATAGTGCCTTGGCGGATCACCCCAAGTGTTTCCCTGTCAGCATCCTAAGCAACATTGGTCCAGGCCACATTCTTCATAGGGAAGTGCAAACACTTACGGCTATGCAGAATATTCCCCTTGCTGCCTTTAACCCAGTTGAATCCAAAACTGAGTCCAAAACTGTCTTATACAACAGAAGCAGTTGGGTGTTTATCCTTTAATTAATAGAGACCCTATCTAATACAACTACAGATATCCTCAATATTTCTACCAGCATGCAAATCTGGTTTAATAGCATTTAATCATGCAGCCTTTTATTGGACTCCCTTTTAAAAGAGGATTCTTGCTTTTTTAGCCACCTTTCAGACAGGAAACATTTTACATATTTAATTATTTCCATTACCTTCACTGTTTTCTTTTTACTCTTTTTACTCTTTCTTCTTTTTACTCTTCCCTTGCAATATGGTGATAATATAGCTGAACAGACTATTCTGAGTGAGGGAATGATATGTTTTTAACAGTTGGCATGGTATTCTCAGTACAGAGAATCTTTTGCTGTCCTACTTGCAATATTTTCTTGGCTTTTTTTTTCCCCATGCGAATGCTTGCATTTCAGTCAGAATCTGGGTATGTTAGAAGTATTTTGAGCCATTTTGTTTCCAGAGCGTCTTCGTTTACACATCCTGATACTGAATTCCACCTGGCTTTGACTTCTGCAAACACAATCTTTCTTAGCCGCTTGCCTTGTCTTGACTAACATGAATTCTTTTTTGTTACTTGCAGGCCTTGTTAGCCTTCTCTTGATCATTAGGAAATAGATTACATCATTTATTGTACAGAATTTAAAGGATTTAACTATTATACTTTGCTAAAATAAAAATCTGTGTATTTGTACTTCTCCTTTCTGCCTTTCAATCCATTGAGTATTCATAGAGAATCTATCTCATTGATTTCAGGACTTTGGTTTTTTACATCAAAACATTTTTTTTTCCTTAACAGCCAATAGTGATGGATTTTGTAAAAAAATTATGTTGTATGGGCTATTTCTGGTTCATCCATTCTATTGATAAAACTTCATTATATGTGTGGTAGGTTGCAGAATTGTGATTTTTTTCTTACACTTTTATGATCTATCTGCCTTTGATCTTGCATCAGATGGCATGCAGCTAGGCAGCTATCTTTCCAACAGAAAGCTATACAGGCAGAAAAGTTTCACTACCTTGAAAAGTATAAAAAGTGGTGAACCTACAAAAAAGAGCTTTGTAACCATATACCTGCATGGTAATGAATGAGGTAACTTATACATAAATAAGTAGTTTATAAATAATAGTGTATAAGTAATAAACCTGTGTACATCAACTGATTCTACACTGAAATATGCAACCTGTCTGAATTCCTCTGTCCTTGCAGAGAGCTTAGCTACAGCCACCGGTTATAAGTGCACTTAGGATTTTTTAACTATGTCAAAAAAATCACCCAGAAAACATTCTGAGATGGAAGCCTTGCAAGTAGAAAGGTGATTCAGAAGTACATGCCAAGAAGCCTTGTCAATACCCTGATGGCATCACCCATGATGCTGCTTCAGGAAATCTACAGATGGATTACACAGGGTTTGGAGACCTGTAGCGACATGACCTCCTTTCTGAGGGCGTGACACTGGTTATTACAGCACAACAAGTTTAAGGGCCTTTGTCTCCCTGCAGTGCTTAGCATGGTGATGATGATGATGACGTTGCATTGCCAGGAGTGACTGTTTTTCCCATCAGCACCCAGAAACCACACACAGCATACACTAGTGTTGTTTCTAACATGACCTCATGGCTGTTTTGCCCACTTCCACCTACATTCATTCTGCCAAGACAGGCTCAAATGCCTCTTCCAAACAGAACCAAGTTTGCAATGTTTTAAAATTATCAATATATGTATGTTTAAAGGGATCACCCACCACCATATATCAGATGACCTGAAACTTTTATTATATAGATTTTAATGACCAACAGGTCCACCCTTCACGTGAACGTCTTCTTACTGTCTCAAACTCACAAAATCTAGGATCTTCTCCTCTGGCACAAGTGAAACAGAAACGGGTCAGAGGTTTCAGTTTTGTCTTCATTAACTACTGCATGGTACAAAAATACACACAGCTAGTATGCCTTACTTTCCATATAAAGAAGTGGTTGAGTTGATCACCTAAGGAGCCTGTTTCAAAGGCCATGGATTAATGAAGCTATTTTAGTATCATGAATACGTCTGCTGAGTTTTTTGCTATATTTTCATTACAGGTAAGTAATTCTGTACTTTTATAGCATTACCCAGGTCCTCTCATGAGGTTTTGTGAACCTTAATCTTCTAAAGCATATGTAACTCCCCTTGCCATTATTTCATTTCCTTCAATTTAGCTGCCAGCCACAGTATATTTTCTTAATAAAACTGATCAACTGATATTGTTGGCCAGTTTACTCAATAAATATTTAAGTGAACATTTTAAACATGATTCTGGCAAGAACTATGACATATTTTTATGTTACTCACTAGCTTGTTACTAAGTAAATATACATATTATATATCCTCTGTAGACATTGTGCATCTGTGCCTGTCTGTTGCTTGCTTGGAGAAATACTGTAACAGTGAAGGCACTGGAAGTTTAGGAGAGTAATTTCCAAGAATGCTCACCCCTTAGCTCCTTCCTTAAACTATTTCTGACTATCAGATAAGTCAAGGAAATTAGGCAAATGCTTGGTCACTCCAAATATGAAATTCCAGTGTGTGCTACCAACAGCTCTGCAGGAAGTTAATGCCATAACTGGCATAAAATGCAATTTCTCTAAAATTAAAATTATGTATATTATATATTTGGTTAAAATACATCTTTTGTTCTAAAAGAGATAAGGAAATAGGTTTTTTCTTAGGCTTTTTATTTGCTGTTGAAAATTAGGTTTGGCTTCAAAGAACTTTCATTTTGATAAGAGTGATGCTAGATATTACTTCCATGCCATTTACCCAGCACTTTTTTTTTATTCAATTATTTAGCAACGTTAAGTGAAACAGCATTTAGTTTACCAGGCTTTCTACGGTATCATTTGCTGAATCAGAAATTATATATAGTCACCAAATAAAATTAAAATTATGTGTACCAGGACTAATTAATTATACTTAGTGCAGACAGTAAATATTCTTGCACATCATGATTATATTATAACTGTAAAAATAGATGAGTTTAAAGAGCAAATATACAGTGTTTATATTTAATAAATCAGGCACACAGGGCTCACAAACTTGCTATTTGAAGTGGACAAAGTGCAGAAGTGATTTTGACTGCAAAGAAAGTATCTCTCTCCCTCCCTCCATACATCCAAGGTATTTTAAGGCATTATAATTTTGGCATCTACATCCCAGTTAGTGACAAGAGCTACAGAAAGAGCTCCCATTTCCATTACAGCTTGCTGCTAATGGCAGGAATGAGTTTACTTAGCAACAATAAGCATAATGTTGTAAGTGTCCACTCCATAAAGTCCTTGCTTGTACCAATGCCTGCACACAAGTGTCACATTTTTAGACCCATAGCTGGGGCATTCATTAAAACTTTTCTGCATGCAGATGTAGTGCTCAATCCCTGCCTTATAGTTTGGGGTAATAACCAACCACAAGTGGCAGCCGTGTGGCTAAATGTATTGCTTCATGAAGAGGTTTCATCAGGCATCTGAAACATATTTGACACTAGGCCTATTGAGAAATTGTCTTTGTTAGCAGGGTGGGTTTAACTGTGGCTTTCTCACAGGTTTTTGTGTTTAATTAGCTGACAGAACAGAGGAAGGAGTCAAAGTTGAAAGCAGAGGAGGGCTTGTAAAAGAAAATCATGTGGAAGCATGGTGCAACTCTGAAGGTGTCGAACACTATTAATAAAAATTTAAAAAAATTAAAGAAAAAAAAGGATGAGCAACAAAATAACTAACCTTTCCCTGCCTGAGGAGACCTAGTTGCCTTTTCACCTGACTTTTTATACAGCACAAATTATTTGAGAAATTAGCAAACAATGAAATACACAACAGACAATTTACATCAATATGCTCAGCTTCAAGGAAGTGTCTTTATTTGAGCTACAGCTACAGATTCATCAGGAAAAGAAAGTGCATCTTGTAAAATGTCAGCTGTTCCTCCTCCAGCAGCTCACTGGTTACAGGTTCAAATGCTACGAGTCAGGCTGGAAAATAACACCATTGAAACTGGGTGAAATACTCATAGCACAATGTGTCTACTGAGAAAAATGCATTCACATAACTGAAACAATTGTGCTAAATGATGACTTCATCATCATTTTATATGCACATGTAAATATAAGATTGTGTAAAAACAGAAAATGAAGTGAATTTTTTTAATTGCAGCTCATTTTTATTTTGAAATACATTAGTATAATTTGCATGGCAGTGATTTTTATTTTCCTGAGGGTACAGAGCACTGACAGAAGCCATTTGGCCTCATTTTCATACAAGGGATAGCCATGTTAGACTGCTGTATTACTCCTTGCTGGCCCTATTACTCCTTGCCCAGTTGGAATAAAACTCCAACAACAGCAGGGAGCAACAACCCATACAGTCAAATGTAGTAGAGGAATTGAGTTAGTTCTCATTTGTCTTTGAAGTAGAGCTGTGCTAATAATTATTTTCCAGCCCAAAGCAACACCTTTTCTTTAACCAACTTTAGAACCTGGGTTTGCTTCAGCCAAAGTGACATTTCAGGATTTTCTAAACTATGACAAGAGACATAGTGGCATCAGGCTGACTAAAATCTCCTTTTCAAACTTTTAAAATATTTTTGTCAGTTTTCAAAAATAATGCTTTATCATGGGGGAATAAAATAATTAAGATTTCAGAAGGATTTGAGGAAGGGAGGAAATGAACTAAAACAAATATTCATATTTTTTCCCTTCCAATCTCAACTGTTATGTGATTTGGTGATTTTACAATTGTCTCTGTGCTTCCAAACCCATGTTTTTTTTCACAACAGCTTACTTGGTCTCAAAAAAGTCAACATGTAAAACCCGTTCATGAAGCTCATCCTCAGTTTTAGGATGGCAGCACCCTCAGCTTAGAAATTTCTGCTGAAGTACTCAGGCTTCGCTGGGAAGGCATGGGGCCAGCTCGTCTCCTACTCAATAAGACATTCGGGTTAAAAGAGCTTGTGACAGAAGACATGCTAAAGGATTTATTGATTTTTAGATGGACAACTGATTCTGTGCCCTGATGCAGACTGATTAATAATCCTCCATTGATTTTTTCAGTTTTCTTTACAGTAGATATATTCTTTAGCCGAAACTCGCCACATCAACCTTGGATGTGTGCTATTGATACCTCTTCACAGCAGGCAGATTAAATTTGATTTTGCTAAACTTGGGCTTCATAAGCATTTATGTTTTATTTCTCTTTAGTCACAAGTAGTGATTTCAGTGAGCACTGGTGCTGTAGGAGAAGTAAGAGATATTGTTGGGAGCTTACCTGCTGCCCATGCTGCAATAAAAACAATACTCCAATATAGTCCAATAGAAAACCATATTGGGCATTATTTTTGTTGTATTTTTACTCATCCAGCCAAATTGCACCCTGAGCACCACAGGAGCTGGTGCACGTCCAGCTCCAACCTCTCCACATCCCATATTTTAATTTTTGCCTGCCATCGGTTGAATGGGTCCATTTTATCCAGCAATTACCGTGAACTAAACAGGTCACGCTCCTTTGCGCCTGGGTGTGAAGGTGCAATCTCTGATGCAGATCACTAACGGCAAGATTTTGGCAGCTATACTCATACCACAAAACATTTCCATCTTCCCAGCTATCTACTGTGGAACATGTACTTGCTACATCAAGCACAAGCTATGAGATTTTGGTCTTTTTTGATCACACTGTGTATGTGGTTCAGTTGCTTTCATTCCTTAATTGACCCGCTTACTCATCACTTACGTAAATAAATAAAGAAAAAAAAAAGTTTTAGTCTGCTCCACATCTTTTCTGTATATCATTGTTTCTCTTGTGAATTATTGTGATATATTCAGGCAAAAATCTGAATGTGCAAATTACTGAATGATCAAACACAAGAAAAAAAATAGTTTTAAGGCTTTGAAAAGCAAAGGTATTATTAAGGAAAAAAAAAAAATTCCCCTACTGTCCAATGTATTTTCTTTGTCCAGAAATTATTATGGAAATATGAGGCTGTAGTATTTTTTGCAAGAACCTACTGCAACGCTTTTGGATTCTGACCATGTTGGATATATTGCAAGAATAGTTTTTCTTCCTGATTATTCCTCATCCTCTCTTCCTATTTCTTAAACAGGGGACAAAATTAAGAAAGAGAAAACAAACTATAGATGACTGATATTAGCCATGTACCTTAATACATTGTTGGAATGTTTTCTGCAAATGGAAAAAATGAGAGATTGAACAGGTGGAACTTCACTAAAAAAGATTATAAGAACAGGAAAAATAAAATAAAATAAAATAAATCTTTTTAAAATTGAGAGTTTGAAATTGCTGTATTTTAGATTTGGCTTAAACCAATTCCTTGTTTACAGTTCATCCATCCTAAAAATGACATTGCATTTTTGTCAGCTGAGAGTTTCTTCAAGCTTCCAAATCTCATTTTGAGTTCACAGTGATACAGCATTACATTACTTCTGCTAATCAAATATGTCAATATACTTCAACATTTTTTAAAAGGAAACATATTATCCTGGTTGTCCCAAAGTGTGTTCATGCCTGAAAGCCTGTGTTTTAAAAGATGATATTTAGGAGGTTTCCCATGATCCTCATCCTGTTGCTAGGACTCTGCGTAGTTCCCTGCGTCCTCAAGGTGTCTGCAGAAGTCATTTAGGATAGGATGCAAAGACAGAAGGTCTCCTCAGTCCCTGGATTCTCCCTCAAAAGTCATAAAATGTGGCAATTTACACCCATTTTCCTTCTATTTCTCTCCTTTCTTTGCATCATGTATTGCCTATGCAAGACAGAAACATTGCACATGACACGGTTTTCATTATTTGTTTTCCCCCCTCTTTTCTTTCTTAGTCTGAAGTGTAACCTCAGACAATATGAACTGTCTCATCAAGGATTTCTTAATATTGGCTTGACTGTGAAGGGACATTTTCTGTAAGAAGTCAGAAAGGGTCTGGTATGAAATTACACTGATGAATTAGCACATTGAGACAATGTTTTTGCGGTAGTAATGCATTGCTGTGGTGAAGCTGCCACCAGCTGGAGCCACTTTTATCACTGGTGCTAAGAAATTTACAAAGGCAAGATTGACAGAAGCAATAGAAAAGGATAGGTGTGAAAGAAAATAAATAGAGTTTTTAAAAAACCACACTAATTAGCTAAGAAATGAAGTACCTTTACAACCACTTTTCACAGCCTCAGAGAAGTAAGGGTTTGAATTTAGCAAAGAATAAATACATGCACCAAAAAAAAAAAGTCAGATCAGCTGATTACCTAAGTAAATGTTATCAAGGCTCTACTGTATTTTGAACTATTTGAATCAAGTTAATACACACTTGCATGACATACCCCCTATTTGCCCATAAAACAGTGGCAGATAAGGCTTCAGGTTTGCAGGGAGCGCAGTGCTCTGTCATTTGCAGTCATCCTTTAAGCAGTGTGTGTTTTAGTAACCACTATAAATAGAAAATCATAACAGGTGGAGCAACTGCTTTGAATAGTAGCCATGCTATACTGCCTCAAAATATTATATACCTGACATCTCTGCCCTTTTGCTGAGAATCAAACATAAAGTCTCCTGCAAACTTTATTTCAAAGACTTAAGGAGTAGTCTTTACGTACCACTCTTACGAATGTTTATCACAGAGCAAGGTGTGGGGGAAAAAAACCACAGCAAGAGTTGCTCTTTTTTTCTTCCCCCAAACCAGAAATTATAATGTCTGTCATTTTTATTGTTAGCGATTATAAATTGGCCACCTACAAGCTGAACAGGACGTGAAACTGGTGGTTATGCTGTCTGCTTTCCATCGAAAAATAGGCTTCTTGGAAGTGATCTTCCCTGTTATCCCAGAAATTAAGCAGGCATTAATTAACCTAGGGAGGAACCAAGATAATTCTGGTAAGCTTTTTGTCTCCTAGATGCCCTTCATTACACAACACTCAGCTAACTCTTTTATCATACCAGAGTAAGAACAGTTTTGTTGTTGTATGTACATCCTGTTGTTCCCTTTTCACTCATGATTAAATGATATGTTTTTCCTTTTGGCAGCATCTATGATTTTAAACCTAATCTTTTTAAATTGCCAAGGCATTATGATAGCTTTAATTTTCAGGTGATATTTTAGTAACAGATGGCAAACCCTTTTTGTTGCAAGGAAGTAGATGGGAATAGTCCTCAAAACATAAAACAGTATCCTGTGAATCATATTCTGTAAATGTACTTAGAGACAGACAAACTAAGGAAGGGAAAAAAACCAGATTAAAAGATTTTTTTCTTCTACCATTTAAACACGATATAGAAAGAAGCACAATCAAAAAATGCAGCAACCTTACAACTGGGTGTGCATGTGGCTTATTGAGAACTAGAAAGGTGGTAAGTTCCCAGGTAAAACATCAGCAGTGAGACTCCTTTCAAAACAGTCATTTTAGCATGCTTACCTCTCCAACTTACCAGATCAGACCTCAGTAATGCTTGCTTCAAGCAGGAGGCCTTGTTGCACATTCTAAACCGGTGTCACCATCAGTCAGTGCATGGAAATAGTAAATAATAACAAAGTACCAGCCCTCCTTCCACTGCTGGTGTGCCATAGAGAAGGCTGATGTCTTTCTTACTGAAGAAGCAAATTTTTACTTCCAAGTAGTCAGGATTGAATTTGCTGAGAAACAAGGTTTGTGCAGCAAGGACTGAGAGTAGCTGTGGGAATATTTTTGTTTTTTCTCTTGATAGAAGGAAGCTGTGCTTTTCCATATATCAGTGGGCAATTTTTAAAAATACATATACTAATATCTGAAACTTTGAGCAGGCCTTTCTTCAATGTCTTTTATTTATGCAAAAAAATGACATCAAAATTGGTGATCAGATGAGCCACTCACCCCACCAAGCAAATCATTCTCAGCTTTTACAGTTGACTCTTAACAGCACATGTCATTACCACACACCTTAATGGAACTTCCTGGAGGTATTATGCTATTTCTGCTCTCCTGTCCAGTCTCGTCCTGCTTCAATAAGCCTAACCAAGAGACAGTTCTTAAGTTTTGTTTCTCTTTTAAGATACCAACTTTGGCTTCACAGACATGAGCTGACTAAAGGTCTGCAAGAGGGTTGAAGAAGTCCCTAACTACTATGGATTTCAACAGGAATAAAAGATGCCATAGTGCAATTTCAAACCAAAACACACCCCACCCTCCAAGTACTCTGTATAAACTCTTATGCTGAAATCACTGTTGTGCCTCTGAGTTGTTGTGTGTATTTAGTATATTAGATCTGTCTGACAGAGTATTACACCTGTAATTTTACAGGCATTCAGTAAGGGGTTAGAGTTCATTTAAAAACTATTCCTTGACTAATTTTTCATGGGTTACTATCTTGACATTGGAGACACTGAATTGTTTACTGTAACTTCTAGGTACAATGGTGATGGTTTAAATGTGTAAACAGAGATGTAGACAACCATACATACAAGCAAGATAAACATATATATGAATAGTACTTAGAAGCAATATAGAACACGTTTGGAGATTTTTTGCACTCTCTTGCATTCAAATAGTCAGCCAGCAATAGTTTTATGGAATTTCTACAAAGTGAAGATATCGTAACTTAATGATATTAAATGACTCCTCCCAAGATATTGAACAAGTCTACATTTTCCTTACATTATCATACATTAGTAACAATCCTAAGTAATTTTAATGTATGAAAATTGAGTTCCTTGACTAGAACAACCATCTATTCAGCAAACAAGAGTAGCTGATAAATGCTTCATCGTCACCAATATTCATGGAAAGGGTACTCAAAAAAATTTAGAGGGGAAATAAAAAACCAAGAAATGTGAAAAACAGTAATGCAATGCTAGAGATGAAAATTGAACAGGCACTTTTGAATGTGTGTTTATAGAAGTGTAATCAACTTCATATAATTTCTTTAATAGAGAAAATTAAATGCACAAATTATGCTAATAGCATGGTATAGTTCAGAATTTAAACACAGGAGTTGGAAATCAAAGTTACACTTCCTGCTGCAACTGAATATGGGCTCTTCAGTCTGCACTGATTGAAAGTCTAAACAAAAGAGTTGTTATACCTGAAAAGGCATATATCCATTACATAGGCTTCATTCTGTTAATGTATCCAAGTTAAAGCTGAAGTTGGTAACTTAACATTTTTTATCTTTTACTTTAGCTTAAGTTTAGCATTCAGTTATCTAGGGAACACTAAAGAAGCCTGCCTTCTGAACCTGGATGAGATAAACTGAATTTCTTTGTATTTTGGGTTACACTAACAGAATTCCAGTGCATTGTGTAGGAACAGTAGGCTCGGCAACACCATGTCCTGAGAGGACTATGGTGCCTGGAAAAATATCTGATAAACCTAATAACTGACCCAAAGCTATAGGAGGGTAAAGTATGAATCCATAATATTTGTTAGATCGAACACCTAAGCTGATTTCAAAGAAAAACACCTTCTGCCTCTCTCTGATAGCAACTGCAGGCATGTTGAGGGTGGGTTTCTCCTCCGTGAAGGGGCTGGCATCCAAAACACTGATGGAAAGCTGGCAGAGTGCTAGAGATGTGTTTTAGGAAGGTGAGATGAGTGTCCTTCTCCCTGGGAAATGGAAATGGAAAGGGAAGGGAAGTAGAGGAGCTCAACCACCAGCATTTGGGTAACCGTGAGATGTTTAGTCCTCTCCCAGAGCACATCATGAGGTCCCTGCTCTGAATGGCTCTCTGGAGAGACCTATTTTCCTCTCTGGAGTATGCAGAGAACTTAAAAAAATCTTCAACCCATAAAAGCACATGGTGAGAATTCCCCTAAAAGTTCATGCCTTCACCATATCACCTCTGATGAAAGCTGTTCGATTAAACTTTGATCAGTAAACAATGCATATACATTTGTGTGCATATGTAGGTCTGCATCTTTGTCTTTCTGCAGATATACCTAGAAATTGGAATGATCATGTAAAGCAATTCTTACTTGCTAGAAAATGTGTAATAAAGTAATGGGAGACAGGTTTAAAAATTTACTTGAATTCCATGAATGCCTTTAGAACAATTTAGTGAATATATTTAAGATCTATAAACATATTTCTTATTTTGACAGCATGCATTTTATGGTAACTTCAAACACATTTTTAAACAACTTAAGTTGGTGTGGGGCCTGGAGCACCAGTCTGATGAAGAGCAGCTGAGGGAGCTGGGGCTGTTTAGTCTGGAGAAGAGGAGGCTGAGGGGAGACCTTATTGCTCCCTACAACTACCTGAAGGGGGGTTGTAGTGAGGTGGGTGCTGGTTGCTTCTATCAAGTAACTAGTGATAGGACAAGAGGAAATGGCCTCAAGTTGCAGCAAGGGACATTTAGATTGGATATTAGGAAAAAATTCTTTACTGAAAGGGTTGTCAGGCATTGGAACAGGCTGCCCAGGGAAGTGGCTGAGTCACCATCCCTGGAGGTATTCAAAAAGCGCGTAGACAGGGTACTCCATAACATGGTTTAGTGGGCATGGATGA